>JAQBSW010006278.1:0-49935 GCA_029291075.1 Eudiplozoon nipponicum | reverse complement strand
TATTCTGTAAACGCCCCGGCTTCAAGTAAATGCCGTACGACGTTACAAACTCGGTTAAGGTGCTCTGAATAGAGATTAGTTACTGATATGGGGGCCCTTAAGAGGGCCGGGTAATGCGTTCGCTTTAAGTCTTCAGCGTTGAAGATGTCCTAGAGCCTTGGGTGGACTCTGGTTGATTTGTTGCTCCCGTGGTTGAGCTGTGATCGTGTTGTGGATGGTGTCCTGCAGGTCCTGCACTCAATTGGCTCGTCTCTCCGGTATCCCGCAACAAGATGAGTGGGTACTGACAGCCGACAGAGCGCACACGTATTGACAACCGACAGAACGCACACGCGTGAAGCAGGTAGAAGGCAAATGCCACAACTGACTTGCATGGTAAATTACCGTGCTTAAATAGCATGCAATATGTGTACTTGCATACTATTGGTTAAACGTGGTTAAACGTGGTTAAACGGCAATTTGCTTTTTTCTCATTGGTGCAACGTAAATAAATTTGAATTTAATTTACGCAATATGTCGGCGATTGATTTGTGTCGTTACAACACTTTCCTCTCTGAAAAAAAAGGAAAAAATATTCCTCTCTGCGAGGCTAGATAAGAAATGCATGACAGAGTTCGAACCAAGTTAAGCAAAAATATGATGAACCATAAGTGCTGGGCTTAAATATGCTTGTTGGTTGCTTCAACAATGATATGATGCCAGGTAACCACTAGGAATTGCTACAAAAATTGTTAGCTCTAGTGGACGGTCATAGCACGTGAGGCAAAATAGAGCAATGTAAGTTTTTTGGAGCCGCAGCGTGAAGATTTCGAGGTAAATCGCCTCTGAATTTGCCAGGTTTAAGTTAAAACCCTAAGCAGGTTGGATCGTTGTCAATGTGTTTGTATACGACCAAAGGAGCTAGAGTGCTCGACGTTGTAGTCATGACATTTGTAGAGTGGTCTTTGTGAAATAGATAAAGTTGAGATATGCATTGAAAGTGGCCTGTGCCATGATATGAAGCTGATCACTACTTAGTGTTGCTACACGAAAGCGTTAGCTCTAAGTAGCTGGTCATACCAAAATAGGCAGTGTAATGTCATGTGTGAGAAATACATTATAATGTAAAATATATATACATTAAAATCAAAGGTAATTGCATAAAATATGTACACGAACATTGCCTCAGAGATGGCATAATACCAAAGAACTGTTCACAAATGCTACACAATTGTTAGCTAAGAACAGGTGGTTATGCCACGTGAGACAATTACTAAAAATTAACGTAAAGTTTTTAAAAAAATTTTATAGTTAAATGTTAATGTTTAAAAAAAATTAATTACGCGTTATACAAAGCAGGTTGAGATTGTGGGCAGACGGAGCCTGAGACGTGTGTAGAAGGTTGAACGCTCTCAGGATCAGGTGGTTCGATAAACGGTTTTAACCTGTCTATGCTTACTGATGTCGGTGTAGCGCCTTGCATAATGATGAAGTATTTTGGCTGTTTTAGTAAAATCGGGTAAGGACCGCGATACTTGGGTTGTAGTGGTGCAACAGCAGTATTGTTGCGAACGAGTACTCTCTTGCAGCTGTGGAGCTGTGGGTGAACGAAGACTGGACGAGGCGTGTGTCTCGGCTGTTGTTCGGACATGTTACCGAAATGAAGTCGAAGGCGGGTAGCTTCGTCTTGTGGGTCATCTTGTGCCAGTAGTAGACGTGGGAGCTGACTAGGCAGGCGTAGATCCATGCCATACAAGAGTTGTGACGCAGACGTTTTAATGGATTCTCGAGTACGAGAACGCATGGCCAGCAGAACTAAAGGTAGTGCATCGACCCAGTTGCCATTAATGGACGAGGATGCTAAAGCTGCTTTGAGTTCCCTATGCATTCTCTCTACCATGCCATTAGCTTGGGGATGGTAGGCAGTCGTCTGGCGTAATGATGCATCCCATGTACCGCAAGGTGGTTTTGAAACGATCAGATGAGAAGCAAGTGCCTCTGTCCGTGATGACCTCATTGGGAACACCGTAATTGGATATCCATGCAGAGATAAAACCGTTAGTTACTTCGTCTGCAGAAGTGGTGCCAAGAGGTAATGCCGCAGGCCACCGTGTAAATCTATCGATCATAGTTAGAAGGTGGCTGAAACCTTGAACCTTTGTCAGATGAACTATGTCGATGTGGACGATGGCTAGGCGAGAAGTAGACCGAAAATGTTGCAACCTAGAACGGGTGTGTCGTGTGATCTTGTTTTTCTGACAAATTGCACACTCTGAGACCCATCGTTTAACATTCTGCATAAGTCTGTGACCCCAGAAACGATCTGTAAGAAGTCGGACAGTCACTTGGCTTCCTGGGTGAGAAATTGAGTGAATTGAATCGAAAACTTTTCTCTGAAGGCTGGTCGGTAGAACTGGCTTGTTGGGCTGCGCACCCGTGAAGTAAACAATTGGTAAACCTTCCCACAGACGGCATATGAACTTGGTTGGGTGACGGGCTATTGATCTTTGAATGGGAATGTCACCGCGTTGTTCAGTTCGCAGGAGAGTTGGCGTTAGTGCAGGTTCACTGAGTGCCACGGAGTTGACATTGAATGGTGACGGCGAAGGTGGTTGTAGAGAGACGTCTGGCCTAGACAGGGCATCTACAATGAAGTTCTGTTTTCCCTTGACGTGAAAGACGTCAAATTGCCATTCGCTCAGACGAGAAAGCTGTCTTTCCACTCTGGCAGGGTACTTGGAGATAGATGAAGTTGCGTTTCGAAGTGCGCTAACTAGTGGTGCATGATCTGTGAAAACAACAAATCTGCTACTGCCAATGATGCTGATAAAATTGCGCACTGCGTCGTGGATGGCAAGAAGTTCTCGGCCGAAAGTGTCGTACCTCGTTTCTACTGGTTGGAGAGTACGCAAGTAGAAACTGATAGGCTTCGAACTCCGTCGATCTCTTGTTCCAAAGTGGCTCCAATAGCGAATTCAGAAGCATCTGTCGTGAGTAGAAATGGCTTTTCAAAATCTGGATGCGTTAGCGTTGTGGCATTTGCTAACGAGTTGATGGCTAGTCGAAGTAATACCTCGTCTTCGGATGACCATGCAATGATGGAATTCTTGCTGAGTCCTTTTTGATTCTGC
Source organism: Eudiplozoon nipponicum (assembly GCA_029291075.1). Lineage (NCBI taxonomy): Eukaryota > Metazoa > Platyhelminthes > Monogenea > Mazocraeidea > Diplozoidae > Eudiplozoon > Eudiplozoon nipponicum. The sequence goes on along the minus strand of JAQBSW010006278.1, from coordinate 46,825 downwards.
ATGTGCCAGCACAAAGGATAAAGTTGTTTTCAAAGGCCTGGAAGGAACTTGCGATAATAGTTTAGTACTCCCAGTATTTTCTGCAAATCGCTCAAAGTCCTTGGTGACTTGATATTCTTGATTGAATTCGTCTTTGACGACAACGGTTGAATACCTTGGGCTGTGATACGATGACCTAAGAAGTCGACGGATGAAGTTGCAATCTGCGTCTTGTCACAGTTGATCTTGAGTCCGTGGTTTGATAAGCGCGAGATGACATTTCGTAGATGTTTCGCATGAGATTCTAGATCTGGACTGAATACCATAATGTCATCTAGATATGACATACAATAAGCAGAGTCGTCGCGAAGTATGTTGTCCATGAATCTTTGAAATGTCTGTGTAGCACACTTAAGTCCCAAAGGCATGTAAAGGTATTCGAAAAGGCCAAATGGAGTGATGACAGCAGTTTTCTCGATATTCTCTGGTGCTACCGGGATGTGATGGTAGGCTTGTCTAAGGTCAATTACTGAGAAGAAATTGCTGCCGTTGAGTTTTCCAAGTAATGTGTTGATATTTGGAATAGGATATGCATCAGATTTTGTCACTGAATTTAGCTTACGGTAGTCTCCACAGGCTCTGTACGATCCGTTTGATTTTGAGACTAAGTGCAGTGGTGACGCCCATGAACTTTTCGATGGTCTGATGATTCCCTCTTCCAAAAGCCTTGAGAATTCTTCTTGTGCAGCTTTCAGCTTAGCAGGAGCCAGTGGTCGCTTCTTGAGTGCAATAGGTTGTCCTTCTGTGACGATGTGATGCATCGTGTTGGAGACTCGCAGATCAGATTTGTTAAGATCGAAAAGCGATTTGTATTTTCGAAGAGCTGCTGATATCTCTGCTGAATGATGCACTGGGGTTGGTTGGATGACCTGTAACTCCAAACGCTCGGAGGCAAGTGTCCAAAAGCTTTGTTCAAGTCCGGTGGAGGGGTCGATGATCAAGATCAACAATGAGCCGAAATTTTAGAAGGAAATCAAGGCCTATTATATTATGTGAGACCTTGGCAATGATGAAGTTATGGGAAAATTCACGTCGTAGACCTATGTTGAGTGTGCGGTATTGGCAGCCATAAGTTGGTATGGGCTTGCCTGTAGCTGTTGCGAGAAGAACGCCTAGCGACATCTCGGCCATTGAATCATATTTGAAAACTGAGAATGCAGCACCTGTGTCTACGATGTACTCTTCGCCAGTTTTGAAATCAAGAAGGTGCAGAAGTTCGTTTGGCTGTTTGGCCGGATCATGCAAACAAGTAGGCTGGTGATTGCGACCGGCATTGTCTGTTTGGTTCTCTATATGAAAAATTCGGCGTGGACGAAAGAGTCGACAGGGATGTCGGATTGTAGTTGGCTTCTTCCCTGTAGCGCCGTTGATGCCGTTGATGTGCAGAAAGTACGGTCTTCTGCTTCCTGCGCCAGACGTTTCCCGATACTGATGCACCCTTGTGCCTGCGGTCTGTTGTCCTCTCCGTCAGCTGTGGAAATTGACACTCATTCGGAAAATCTTCGGAACGACAAAGACAAACTTGGCAAGCATAAAAAACTTCTGGTGGTTATAACACCAGTTCTTTGGAGCATATTTATTAAATGATTGCAGAGATCTCGATCGCCGCCTACCATTATAATTTGACTTGGAAACGAATTTTGGTCGAGCATTCACATGATTTATCTCCGATTTGGTAATGGCCAATCCTTCTAGAACTTTGGCCATGTTCGCCACTGTTCTCTCTAAGGAGGAGATTCTATCATCTTGCGGGGGTGAAGAAAAGGATGATGGATTCACTTTGGGTTCCAAAACCCTATATTCTAACTCACATCTCTCAGATAAGTCATCTATAGAGAGAGTGTTGGGGGCTGTCTGGCAAAGAGTTTTAATGTTTGGGGAAGATTGTTAATAAAAACAACCTTAGCCTCATGGTCAAAAATGTTGGTTTTATACCAACGTTTCCGTAATTCCCTCAGTATTTCTATGGGGCCAAGATTTGGCATATCTAACTGCGCATATTTGTTTATTATCTGCTCAGTTTCCGTGGGTTCAAGCAAGGATTCTACCTCGTTTTGTAGGCCCAAAATGGGATTAGGTAGCTTCCTAATGGCCTCAAGCTTAGGATAAATCCGTCGCTGCAATTCAGAAGGTAGTTTAGCAAAAACCTTTGACAGTTTTTGATGACTGTCACAATCAGGAAACGGGGAGAAAGCGGAGTCTACGCGCATAAAAAATAACTCACTATCTCCATCCCAAACAGGAACATCAATATCTAAAATTGTACCTGACATTTTAACAATCTTACGGGATCTTAAAAGCATAAATTTATAAGCAATATGAAAATATATATATAAATGTATAAATATATAACGAAACGCTTACCCACAAACAGCTTCCACTGTTGCTTGATATTGTCCAGTTCAAAAGGAAAAAACGAACAGAGGCCCCGATGGCCTTTGATGACAATGTATTATTATTTCAACACAGAACAGCGTCACTCCTTCCAAAAATTGAAATTGTCCCACAAACAGCTTCCACTGTTGCTTGATATTGTCCAGTACAAAAGGAAAAAACGAACGGAGGCCCCGATGGCCTTTGATGACAATGTATTATTATTTCAACACAGAACAGCGTCACTCCTTCCAAAAATTGAAATTGTCCTGTAGGGAAGACGAACAGAGGCCTCGTTGGCCTTTAGTGCCAATGAATTATTATTTTCAACAGCAAGAATAACACACTGCTTCCAAAATTTGAAATTTTCCTTTAGGAAAGACGAACAGAGGCCCCGTTGGCCTTTAGTGCCAATGAATTATTATTTTCAACAGCAAGAATAACACAGTGCTTCCAAAATTTGAAATTTTCCTTTAGGGAAGAAGAACACCACAAATTCACGAATATATACCCAATAAAAATTCCCAGAAAAAAAAACCAGGATCAGGGTAAAGAAAACGCAAATGTTAGTCGATTTATCCCAAACAAATGAAGAAGAAAGTCAATTTATTTATACCCAAAAAAAAATCAGATAAATAATCAATATCCTGGCGTGGTCGCCAATTTTGCAAACGCCCCGGCTTCAAGTAAATGCCGTACGACGTTACAAACTCGGTTAAGGTGCTCTGAATAGAGATTAGTTACTGATATGGGGGCCCTTAAGAGGGCCTTGGCGGCGTTCGCGTAAGTTATATATATGTAAGTTGACGTTCTGTTCCTTGGGTGGACTCTGGTTGTGGTTCCTGCTTTTGTTATCATGTGTGTTGAAGTTCTGCATTAATTGGCTCGTCTTGCTGGCTGAAGTGCAACACGGTGAGTCACGAATGTTGCCAATCGTTGGTGAAACAAATCAGTATCCAGCGTAGGTATTGACAGCCGACAGCACGCACATGTGTAACACGAGGCAGAACGTAGATACGACCAATTGATTGCATGGTAAATTACCGTGCTTAAATAGCATGCAATATGTGTACTTGCATACTATTGGTTAAGTGTGGTTAAACGTGGTTAAACGGCAATTTGCTTTTTTCTCATTGGTGCAACGTAAATAAATTTGAATTTAATTTACGCAATATGTCGGCGATTGATTTGTGTCGTTACAACAGTATTTATTTTTCTTACTTACTTTATTACCATCATTTTGTACTTGGTGGCCTCACAGTAATTGCATTTTAAAATAAATCGTAGTAATCCTTCTGATTATGTACCATGATCTCTGGTTCACATCAAATATAATTTTTCATTTTGTTTATTTAAATATAAATTTATTTTACTAAGTTGATTTCATAAAAGTGTAAGAGTAAGCTTCAACACTAATCTCTTAAGTTCTTTTTCTCCATAATTTTTGTAGTAGAAGCGTGATCGTAGTCATGCCTGGTGCCGAAGCGCCTGTCGATAAAAATGCGAAGAAAGATAGGAATAGAGATCGTAAGATATTTCGTAAAAGTAATAAAATTTTATTTGTTTATAGACAAGCAAATACGCTGACTGAATCGCCAGTTTTAACTGACCTTGCATTACGTCTTGAGATGCAAACAGTTATTGAAAATAGAAATTCTCGAACTGTTTGTATTGAAAATATACCAAGAAAGTGTAACTTTAAAGCCTTAAAAGTTCTTATACCTGAAATGCAATCATGCATCATACCATGGAACCATTTTGTGCATATACCTAAGAACAAGGTTTATGTTGAATTTGAATCAGAAGAAATTGCAAATAAGCATCGTCAGCTGTTAGATGGAAAGGAGTTCCTAAATAAGGTTATCACTGTTATTCCTGATAAATTTTATTCGGAAGTAATTGGTAATGTTGTTCTGCTTATTTCAGATTCCTATGATTCTCAACAGATAGTTGTTAATAATTTGCATAAGCATATAACAAAAGGGGAGCTTGCGAAAACCTTTCCAAAAGCAGAGCTTATACATATAATTCCTTCAAAGAATAATTCGCCTGGTCTTGGTTTTATTTCATTACCGAGTGTACGCGATGCTATCGACGCTATCCTTCATCGACAAGGAGCTGCAATTAGGAATATAAATGTGTCAGTAATGTTTCGAAAGAAAAGCTCTAAACTGTAAGTTTTATTTATTTGATGCATACTTTTGATTTGCACCCAATGGTTATAATTATATGTGAGAATATACGATTTGTGTATGAATAGCACCATACCAAGATGTAGAGGTCCAAGTGTATGATAGGTCAAGATTCTTGAGATTTCAATTCATGCATGCAAAAACTCTGGCTACCTTGAAGTGCTGAAACTTCATTTAGTAAATTAACTGCATATGCTTTGATTGTTTATTTTATACAAAGTCCTACAGACTTTTACCCGCACAATGTATTCATGTTACACTCGCCTATTTGTAATTCTGGATATATGCTATCGTTTTATTTTCTATCTACCAACTTGTTGTCGTAAAAAGACATCGATCCGATGGATCCATGTGATACAAATTTTTCAATGCGAACCATTACTCATAAGGACAAAGAAATGTACACTCGTTCATAATAACTAATAACTTCTTGTATCCACTTATGGACTACTGTATTATGATTTAATTAGGGCAATTAGAGGCTATGAATAGGGTTATGTATATATATTGTTTATATAGAATGAACAGCGTGAGATGGTGAATGCATATAATGGGCGTTTTCCGTGGCATATATGAATTGTGTAATTGGTCTGCGAGGTCAAGTGTTAGATAATGAAGAAACCGAAGAAATAGCCATTTTTAGTCTAGAAAAATCCGTGTATACTTCATGCATATTTAAATATATCATGTAATACTACTCAATTTAAAAATTAAGTGATACAAAATATCTATAAAAGTAATTTTATCTGTTTAACACAAGCGTTCTCGTCTGTGCGTTACAAATGGCTTTAAAGCCATAAATGCAAGTTACAATATTCGATTGACTGGCTACACCAAATGTCACTAAGGCCTTGTACTTTATTAGTTTTGTACAATAGCATGTTTCCATCGGCCCACTGCACCTAACGAGCTTCATTGCCTTGTGCTATTTTTGTATTCAGCAAACACTTAATCTACGCTTTAATTAAAGTTTAATTGCTATGTCCATCTATTGACTAGTGAATTAATATTGCCGTCGCGGTCCGAGTTTCCATAGTTCGCCTGTCGTCAAGCCGTAATTTACATATCTACACTTATTACACGCATTAATCTATTGGATTGCACCGTTCGTTAGTCTCACTTTAAAGTAAAATCAACAGTAAAAGAATGACAAAACTTTCTACGCAAACTATCTCCCCACTCTACTATGGCCATCCGGTGATTAAAGAATGCAAATAAAAGTATCCGAAATATATGCATGTAGACACAAATGCATCGAGAGTTTATAACGCAATTGTCTATCTTTGTAGTCTACATAAAATTAGAGAATATAAATATACACGTATTAGCTCAAAGTTTAACAGAAAAAACCTAACTGACCCACCTTTGATGATGATCTAACCAAGCAGTCAGTGGTGTCTATCTACCATACTACAAAGATAAATAAACCCGGCCCTCAGTACTTATCCTACATTAATGCAGGATTATTTTCCAGTGGGCCTTTTTCGACAGTGAAGTAAAAATTCGTGATCAGGTTCACGAGTTCGAGCGATTAATTGTAATAAGTTGACTGGCGACGTTACCGCTTTTGCTAGTACTTGTGTACTGCTCACGTCCCAAGATGTTACTATTGGCGAGCTGGTTGGTCTCTTATGGCTGGCGAACTGCACAAGCGTGGTATCCGTATTGCTTGTCTCCATGCATACATAAAAGGACTTGTTGACTTCATACATATTGGTTGGGTCGTTAATGCGGATTCTCTCAGAATTATCTATACTTGTTTTGCCTATTTATTATTTCGTATTAACTTCTGCGTCTCGAATGCTGCTTGCATAATTTTTCTGGCTGCTTCATCTTAATTCGTGCACGCCTGCCAGAATTTTCTGTTGTATTCACGTCATCCATTGAAGCGCTCTCTACTTCAAAAGCGGCTATTATTACAAAGAGGGTCAGTTTTACTGCATGATGTGTTATAAAATATCCCGTGTAAATAAGGCAGAATTAACTGTTTCTCACATCGACACTATCATTTGGCATAAAATTTTCGCCAATTCAGGTGGTTGTCAGTTGGTAATGGTATGGTACGGCATAATCATATGTCCTGTGTCACAAATAATAGTATCAAGCGCCGCGAACGCTTTCCATTTGACCCTATTAAAGTTTGAATAATTTGAGAGTCAATTTATGGGTATTTATGGAAAATAACAACGAATCAGTGTTTAGATTATATAACTTGTTCATATAAGTTGTGAATAAACATGTTATTAATAGACATTAAAATTTAGTATCATAATATTTTGCTTAACGTTATTAACAGACCACTGTGCATTCCGCTCACTGTGCTGTTCAAATCTAAATGATATTGCCCGCTCAATTTAAATATCATTTGTATTGGCGTGTTTTCGAGAGTTAGTAGAGAAGATTAGCCGTCATATGCTGCTCGTCAGTTGATGCGGTGGCTATTAGTTACTGTAAAATGTTGAAGAGCACCTGATCGTCTATACCTAACGTGGATGTGTGGTGGCTTGCCACGTTTATGCTATTTTTCGCTGCCAGTGACGGACGCTTTCTTCCGCAGCGGATGTCCGCCATCCGGGTAGGGCACATTTTCAGACAGCTGTATCCAGTTGGTGATGGGAAGCTACAAGTTATCGTTGTTGGTATGACTTGGGGATGTCCAGTTGTCGTCACAATGAAATTTAATTTGATTAAACGAACATTGGTGCGGCAGGATGGCTCAGTGGTTAGAGCACCAGATTCCGAAGCAGACGTGCCCAGGTTCGAATCCTGTCCGCGGCAAATTCTGGCCAGTACTTGATGAGTTCCCAATAAGGACGAAACCGGTCTACTGGATGAATTGCCTTTTCTACACTATACAATTCTTAGTTAATACTGACATATGTAAGTAATTAATGGGTCAGGTGTTTATATCAAGATCGCAACCTTGATTATAATAATTTAATTTGATTGCTGGTTTTTACTATTCTAATCAAAAAAATATATTCTGCCACACTTTTAATAGGTTATTAACTACTAAATTTGAATTTGTTTCTTCTGTAAAATGTTTTCCACTTTTGCTGCTATTTCTAATAATACCTTTATATGACAAACTGTCATTTTGTATTCACGTATGGATTTAAATAGATTATGAGTAATTTGCTCTTACGTTATTTTACTTACAAGATTTAGCTGACTTGTGATAATTCTTGATCTATGCATCTATTTAGTTTTACTTGTCTGACGATGCCGTTTCATTCAATGTCACTGATTTCATTTTAACAGTCTATTTGGGAAGCCATACAAGCTCTGACCTACCGTTATCCTTCTATTGCATTGCGCCGTTTAAAATGAAATTCCACACGAACATGCACAAGCTTTATAGATATGTAGGAAGAAGGCGCCTAGTGACCTTAGCTCCTTTCAATAGTAGCCGAAAAGTATCAAATACACAGTCCAACTTCAGCTGACTTTGTTGATCCTCAGTGTGAAGATGAAGTGATGTGGGAGTTGGACCATTGGCTCTCTGGAAGTGACAAATTTTGCCTTGCGAGCCATTTATTTACGGATATCGAACTGTATAATCGCGTTTACCTAGAGGACCCCAATTTCTCTATACATACAACGATTTCTTGTGTGGAAATTGTTTCTTCTATTTCAATGGAAAAGTGATCCAGCCAGATTTTCTAGGTTTTATTTTAGCCATCATAAAAAAATATTATTTATGCATTTTATAATTGGCGCTTCAATGGCGCCAAGCCATGAAAAGTGCTAAGTTACTTGTGGTTAGTAAATGAATCAACTCAACCAGTATAGTAATACACAAGATCGGTTATTGTGGTGTTATAAGGTGTGTCTTCTGGCTTTGAGCTGCGATCAGAAATCAAGGTTGTTTTCTGTAATTTCAAAATAAGGTTAGGTCAGGTCTGAGCGATGTTGTAAAGTAAAGTACATCCTTGTCGTAAATTGTTGTGACAGCATCAGATTCCAACAATTCCCTTAATTTTAATCTAGCAGAAATGATGGGTTCTTTTCACACGTTGTTAGAATGCTAACTTTGCATAATGCAAGGTGACATTATTTTCTCGGATCAGCTACACTGGTAAGGCGTTGGTTTACGAGCGTACCAGGAGTGCTTTCCTAGTTAAATCTTTGGATATTGTCACAGTTTTGGTTGCTAGAACTGGACTGAAACTACGCTTCTTGCCTTCGCACATATTGCAAACACAAACGCACTAAATTGTACACATTGTATACATTTATTAAATCACTTGTAATTGCATTCAGTAGCATATGGAATGCTACGAAGTATGAGCTAGAGAAGATCCCGACTTGTCTATAAAATATGAGCAATTGTTTGCTATATTTGCATTTCACCACGCGGAAACTTATGCAAAAGCAAAAGATCAAACTCTGCCCCGTAATGTTTGCAGTTTGTTGTCAGTCGTGGGACATGTCGATATCAGCTATCGAGATTAAAGTAATGAAATATTACAACTTTTGTATCGCATGCAGAGAAACGACTTACTGGTTGTGTTGATTCGGATACTCGAATCGGACACCGGTCGGTATGTCAAATATCACAAACAGCGTGGTTTGCGACGTAGTAATTCATCGACTTTTCTTCACGATCCACCTTAAAACTCTTCGTGGAGTGGATGACCGCAGATGCGCTGGAATCGATTGCTCCCATGCTGTGGTTTTAAGCTCCAAGAAACAAGAATCCACAGTGGCCTGCAACTGATTATTATCTAAATTCTGAGAGTAGTCTCTTATCCAATGATGTCGTATCTTTCTAAAATGGTTGCTATTACTCCAGCCATCTGTCCTGCTGTCTGTGTGCCCTATTCTGCATAAATTTGGATCGCTATTCTCAGAACAACACAAGTAGCGAATATGGGAAGTCTGTAAATGCAAGAAGGGTTGGCTTCTGCCGGCTTACCGGACGTATTATCTATGCTAAGCTGCATATTCTAGATTATGTAAACCATTGGAATCGATATTCCTATGTCCTCAATTGCCATGTATTTCCGGCTCTCTACTGTAACACTTATTTATGATAGGCGATCCAATAAAGTATCCATTATCTAGTCTGCTTTTTGAAACATTGGATTCGTTCGGTGTAATTTAGATAATTATCAACCTAGTGCTAAGATTAATTCTTCGTAGCAACATTTACGAACCGATACCTCCAGTTTGGCCGCTCATTGTATCCTTATCGTCGTATCTAGTTTATGAATGCCTATTTCGTTAATTGGATCGCTGTTTAAGAAGGCTCGCCAAGGTAACTCTCATGACCGATCACCTCTCACTCAGTCTCTAAAAGTCTATTGTAAACATTTCGCAGTGGAGAAGCCTGACGATAATGCTTTTCAAGCCTAGGTTATTCTGGGACCTGCCATGTCGAGAGCTAAATTGCGTTTATATACATTGGTATTTGTAATCCAATTATTCTTTTCAATTTTTTTAGACATGATGGAATTAAACGTCTTTTTTTGCTGGGAATCCAACCGAAAATGACGGAAACTGATTTGCAAGCGGCGTTTCCTCAGGCATCGGAGATTTTCATCAATCGTACTCAAGGAAGTGCACGAATAAAGTATGAGTTAGCAGAGGATTGTCAGTTGGATTATAAGAATGCTCGTGGTTTGCGTATTTTCAATCATAAAATTATTGTTCGACTCGATGGTCGACCAGACAATGATAAGTTATTAGCCGACAAGGGATCCAAGGCAGACGCGGAGCGTTTATTTAATAAGCAGACGATACCAACACGACTGTTCGTTAAGAATATTGACAAGAAAACAACTGAGGAGGAGCTGAAACGCGTTTTCGATGGTTGTCGTTCAGTTCTTCTGGCTAAAAGAGGCTCATTATGCGCTGGGTTTGTTTTTGGCTATAATTGTTTAATTATATTGCTAGAACTTGATAGAAATCACGGGTTTCTACAAAATATACTGCACACCTGCTTATTGTTTTGCGCTTATCAATGTTGGCTAAATTAGACTACAATTTTTAATCATGTTGAACGAAAATTATTTAAAGATATTTAGACTTTAATTACAAAACAAACAAATTCGTAGTTGAATCTTTTCGAAACGAGTTTCATATTAAATGAACATTGGTTGCGCGGGCTGTGATACCAATTAATTAAATCAAGATTTAGATCTAGACATAAACACTTGTCCCATTGTGTACATACATTTGTCAGTAAAAACCAAGCATTTTACAATGTATAAAAGGTGATTCATCCAATAGATCGGTTTCGTCATTTATTAGGAAATCTTCACATACTGTCCAGAATTTGATTCGGACAGATCGTGTTGAGTTCGTAATGAGAATGAAACTGGTATACTGAATGAATTACCTTTTCTACATTGTAAAATGCTTAGTTTTTACTGACAAATGTATGTACATAATGGATCAGGTGTTTATATCTAGATCGCAACCTTGATTTAATTAAATTTCATATTGTTCATTAGCAATACAATTAAACAATAATTGATTTTGCGGGTGATGAAAACAATTCTTTAAATCAAGTTTGCGTGCTTGAAGTAAACATGAATCCCATTGTATTTAAACAGTCGTTGGAAAACGTAGCAAAACTACCGCCAGTCGCACGAACTGACGCGTTTCGACCTTCCATGATCATCATCAGCGTGCGACGGAAAACTGACTAGCGAGTATCAAACCGCATTGCATATATATGGAATCTACCACAAGTTATATGCAACTTCTCTCATTTCTAGTAGTGTTTTTATTGTATTGTCTATACGACATATATATATATATATATATATATATATATATGTGATGATGATGATGATAATATTTCGTATGATGATATTGGCGAAAAGATTCAAAGCAGATAATGTTCGTTACGCATAGAAATTTGCGAAGCCGACATTTTCAGTCACGTACAATGTATGCAAGACTCCTAGAGGTGAGAGCCGCATATCTAATTTTGCTTTCCGTATATATGCAATGCGGTTTGATCCTCGCCAGTCAGTTTGCCGTCGTACTCTGGTGATGATCATGGAAGGTCGAAACGCGTCAATACGTGTGCGACTGGCGGTAGCTTTGTTATGTTGTTCGACGACTGGTTAAATACAATGGGATTGGTATTCAAGACCGCAACGGTCCATTGTTATCACCACCCGCTCTATGTTCGTTTAATTATAACGGAGGAGATTGGTTACAACACATGTACAGTGGGATTGAATGAACGAATATACTAACGAATCCAGAATAATGGCTGTAGATACTGGTAGAAATAAGATTTATTAATAAATGTTATTCCATGGAGTACGTTGTTTTGTTCTTACATTTTAAAAAATGGTGAAATTAGAAACTATCAATTTATTGAAATACCGTGGTCACCCTATTCCACGTAAAACAATCAATGCATATATATCCTATTCGTGTAGATATTGTGAATGTGTGGAACGTGTGATGTATTATAAAAATTGTCTATGTGAGGAAACAATCCCAACTTACGTGATTAAGCGTTGGAAAAGTACCAATCAGCATCAATCAGAGAATATTCATCGGCGCATTCTTGAAAATGTCATCGAAGAAGAAGTAGCAAAAGCGGATAGCTACAAACTGAAATGTCTATCTATAGAGTCTAAACTGCAGATGTTAGAAGATGAAATTCGAATTAATTTTTTAAAAGAGATAGCATGGATAAAAGAAGGTGCGAGGAAGAGAGAGATTAAAAAACTAGCGCGGAATGCAGTGCAATGTTCTAAGCTCAAAAAGTTTCCTGAGAATCCAGGCAAATTTATTTTTAATTACACCGACATAAATTTAACAAAACATCAAAATGAAGTTCTCTCTCTTGGACCGAAATACTGCATAACAAAAACTAGAATAAACGAACGTGAAGAAATGCATATGCAGGCATCAATGGAATGCTTCTTTGAAGATGCCACAAAACACAAATCAAATGAAAAATACGACATCTCGCTCTTTAAATCGGACCTCCGAAGTGCGTATGGCCAATATATGCGCACATTCAAAGGCAATAAACTGGTCACCAAAAGGCATCTAGAAGAACTGAATGAGCTACAACGAAACAAACAAGTCAGACTCATGAAGCCAGACAAAGGGACAGGCGTAGTGTTAATGAACTATACGGATTATAGTCAGGCGATGTTACAAATTCTGAATGACAAATCAAAATTTAAACGCGAAGAGGTACAACGCGACACTACGGCAAAATTAGAAAATTCCATAACGAAGATTCTAAACCGAATTATTTCGAAGGTCGAGGCTAAACAAGAAATCAACATAGAGCACAAAAATGCTTTTATTACAGAATGCAAACACGCCAAGCCCGTAGGTTCAACGCAACCGATATTATATGGGTTGCCCAAGGTTCACAAAATGACCAACAATGAAGAACTTCCGCCTTTCAGGCCCATTTTATCTATGATAAATTCCCCACAGCACAAGGCAGCCAGACTATTATGCCGGATTATAAAGCCTATCATGAAAGGAAGAATAGACCACGTTGTACAAGATAGCTTTCAATTCGTAGAAAAAATTCGCGACCTAAATTTGAAAGAGAGGAAAATGGTGTCTCTCGATATAAAGTCACTCTTTACTAGCATTCCAGTAAATAAAACTATAAATATCCTATGTGAATATATACGATCATCAGGAGCGGAAACAATGATAGAAGTGGACGACATGAGAGAACTACTTCTATTATGCACATCCAACGTACAATTCGTATTCCAAGGAGTCTTCTACAGACAAATTGACGGCATAGGTATGGGTAGTCCTCTTGGACCAGTATTGGCAGACATATACATGCACCATTTAGAAACAACTGGTTTGAAACCATTTATCAATGGAGCTCATTTTTACGTGCGCTACGTTGACGATACTTTCATGGTCGTTGAACAGAATGAAGATACAAATTCACTGCTACATCACATAAACAAGGTAGACCAGGCAATCCAGTTTACAATAGAAGAAGAAAAAAACGGATATTTATCCTTCCTAGATGTAGGAATAACGAGAGATGAAGAAGGTACTCTCTCAAGGTCAGTGCACAAGAAATCAAGCTGGACTGGACAATATGTCCATTATATGAGTAGTGTGCCAAGGGCGTACAAAAGAAACCTAATAATGAATTTGGGCACACGAATACGCAGGATTTGTTCACCGGGCAACATTGAAGTAGAGCTAAATTTGCTTCGCGAAGCGTTGAGAAATAATGGATATCCGGCCTGGTTCATCGAATACAACTTGAGGCAACGCAACAAAATCGTGGCCAATTTGGAAGAAAATCAAACTCCCCAGATAGTAACGCTTAGTGTTCCCTTTGGAGGTGATCTTCCAGCGGAAATCTTCAAACGAAAAGTAATTCGAGCGACAAAAGCACAGTTTCCATCAATACAGGTGAGAGTGGTGTTCAACACAACAAACTGATGCGCACGAATGAAAATGTAGCCTCTCTGTGACGTCAACACCTTTGTCTGTATACAAATTTCAATGTACCTGCAACGCTCAGTACATCGGCAGATCAAAAAAGAGGCTCGAAACTAGAATAAATCAGCATCTCCCTCAAAAACTATTAAAGAGGGGTGCAGCTCCTGCACAAAAATCAGCAATTTGCGAACATGTACTACTCACAGGTCATGCTGTTAGTAGTAACAATTTTTCAGTTCTCTACAAGGCAAAAACAGAGAAAATGCTTCTGGCTTTTGAAGCTATTGCAATTAATAAGCTGAAGCCCTGCTTAAACGTGCAGAAAATAATTCAAAAAGAAATTAAATTGGACTGGAACAAAGACATAACTGACATGCCTTTAAAAATAGCCAACGCTTCGCAAAATGCGACACATACATCAATTACGGACGCAATTACAATGAAAGCGATGACACACCAAATGACGTTACGCAAAAGGAGTGGTCTAAATTGCACAAAAGTAGTGGTCTAAATTGCGCAAAACAAAGGCTAGAATAACGAAGAGGAGATTGGTTACAACACATGTACAGTGGGATTGAATGAACGAATATACTAACGAATCCAGAATAATGGCTGTAGATACTGGTAGAAATAAGATTTATTAATAAATGTTATTCCATGGAGTACGTTGTTTTGTATATATATATATATATATATATATATATATATATATATAGTAAGTTGGCTTTTAAGTTGCATTGTCGTAGGCTTTATATAAAGTAAGCTTCACTACTGCAAGTATACACATCCGTATAGTAGATGAGGCCATCCAATTGTCCCACAATCCACAACTCAATCCATAATGGGTAGAAAGCGAAGTGCCACCTCCTACTGAAGAGTCGCCAGTAAGCACGCAACGCGTGTGTGCATGGGATTATACCTTTTGTTTAAGTGGAACTTGGTTTATCCTTTTGGTACTATTTGAATTAGTTTTTTGCTAGGTGCACAACACCTAAATCACAATTACAAAATTTAAATTTGGCGTTGCTTGAGCGCCAAATATGTGCATTAATTTCAGTAATAGCTAAAACGATATCTGGACTTCTAGTTTATATTGCAGAGAACTTAGATGTGAGAAGAAAGCTGATTTGCTGTCCTCTGTGTGGTATTCCGATGCAGCGATGGCAGATACAAATTACATTACTTTTCTGTGGCCGAATCACGTAGACGGATAAGCGAGCTTCTCGCAAGATCACTAAGTGCAGTACGAAACGTTGGCTTTTTACGTGGATCAATTTAGCTATGGAAATTTTATCCCGTGAAATCGTAATGATATTGGGCTTTTCCTCCTCTTAATTTCCAAATTCACAAAACTTGTCTCAGAACGGATAATTCAATAATGCTTATATAGGGATAATACACACCATCATTAATACTCTTATGACCGTGGATTCTAGATTCCGAAGGACAAAATAACCATTTCTACATTATCTAACGTACGTGCTAAAGAAAATGGTAATCGAATGTCTGTACGTTTCCGGGATCTACCACACTGAAGTCACAAGTGTCAATATATTTTAACAAAACTGCTCTGGGTGAGTGAACACATCTGTTAAAGCAAAGTGAGATAACGTCGTTTCGTCATAAGTGACAATATTGCTAAAAGGCTGTTCATGATGTTTTGATACTCCTATTCATTTAATTTTTCATATTTACTGGATTATTGATACACCACCAAATTTAGATTAATGACCTGGTATTCATTAATCTATAGATCTTCTAAAGTGTAGTAGCGCCGTAGCATAATATAAGAAAACTGTTTTAACAAGACTGAAGTCTATCTATTACCACGATTGTCATAGCATGAATTACGATTACCTATTTGGAATATAGGAATGCTGATCAGATTTCCGCCATCATCGGTTACAATCTTCTTATTAAATATATTACACAAAAGGCAGTAAATACTTTATTCCTTTACCTTA
Organism: Eudiplozoon nipponicum; assembly: GCA_029291075.1. Classification (NCBI taxonomy): domain Eukaryota; kingdom Metazoa; phylum Platyhelminthes; class Monogenea; order Mazocraeidea; family Diplozoidae; genus Eudiplozoon; species Eudiplozoon nipponicum. The sequence goes on along the minus strand of JAQBSW010006278.1, from coordinate 30,840 downwards.
AATAAGGTCGGCAGTAAGTTGACACATCTTTGAATTTTGTGTCATCTAATGATTTATCATTGAAATCTATAAATCTGAGCCTTGTGGATCGGAGTAATATTCCACACCCGTAATGGACATTCGTTTAGTTATTAGTACGGATGCAAGTGAGATAATTATTTATACTTCATTTTTCAGCCCATCGATAAATATGAAACGTTTAGAAAGATAAACAATTATCAAAAAGATAGTGAATTGTTTCGTACTTAATTTTCTCGAGTCTGTTGTGTGAATGCTTTGAAAAAACTGACGTAACTCATGTGTTATATTATGGCGTCTCCTCAGGTACTTAAATCCTTATTTAGACAAATTAGAATTGCAAACTGCGCTTAAACTTTTATAATAAATTGTCATATTAAGCCACGCTAATGATTTCAGCAACTGGTTTGTTTATTTTTAATAGACTTATCGGAAACTTAATCAATACATTTAAGACAACCTGCCGTGTTCCACACTAATGTCTTTGCATAATGATTAATGGAGCCGATGTCTTTCAACCAAATGCCTTAACTTTTTAGATTTTAATCTCAACTAATCATCAATTTTATTTTGTATTAAAGGTTACCTCAACTTGCCAAGAACTATTTACACTTATCATTAATCAAACTTCTAGTAGATTTAAACATAAATACAACACATTGGAGTACAATTAAACAATAATTGATTGCGCGGATTGTGGTAACAATTCTTTAATTCAAGTTTGCGAGCTTGAGGTAAACACCAATCCTATTGTATTTAAACAGTCGTCGAACAACATAACTATATTACCGTCAGTCGCAAAGCACTGACGCGTTTTGACCTTACATGACCATCATCAGAGTACGACGCCAAACTGACAAGCGAGGATCAAACCACATAACATATATATGGAAAGCTAAATTAGATACACGGCTGTCACTTCTTGTAGTCTAGAATACATTGAACTTGACTGGAACAGTCGGCCGCACAATATCTATGTAGTTAAAAACAATAATTGTTTGCAACTTTGACACACACACACATATATATATATATATATATATATATATATATATATATATATATATATATATATATCAAGATCGTAACATTGATTAAAGTAATTTTTATCTCGTCCGCGCAACCATTGTCCATTTAATCAGAGAAGTAATAGGTTCCAGACCTGATTTAAAGCTTTATGAAATTAATACGTTGACCACGGTATTCTACTAATATTTACCAACAGCATGTCTAAAAGAAATATTCACTATATAACAACAAGTTGACATAATTATCACGAGCAATTCATGGATTTAATTAAAATAAAGTAAATCAGAGTAGCTCAAGGGTTGGAACACCAGATTCCGAAGCAGACGTGCAAAGGTACGATCCCTGTCCACGGCAATTTCTGGCCAGTAAATGATGTGTTCCCAGTCAGGACGAAACCGGTCTACTGGATGAATTTCCTTTTCTACCCTATACAATTCTTTGTTTATACTGACATATGTAAGTAATTAATGGGTCAGGTGCTTATATCAACATCGCAATCTTGATTATAATAATTTAAAAGTAGTCGTTCAAATAAGCAGAATTTTAAAATGTTAGGTCACCCTGTTTTCAATGTGTCAATTTATTGGATTTTGAAAATGATTGACAAGCTGCGGCTTAGAAAACGGAGTCGCTTGTTTAACCTTGATAGATTGACCAGTGCCTAGAATTAGATATCCGTGTACAACTTGTATATGATGTTACGCTTCGACACTGCTTCCAGTGCATTAGCTACATAAATTTAGTTTTGTTCTCCATCCGCAGCATAGCTTGCAGCGAATTCCTTTCAACGCTTAATAACCACTATTAAATCACAAGAGTTTCGTAAAAGATACCGTGTATTAAAGAGCTTTGCGCTAGTAAAACTATAAATTAATTTTTCATTGTTTAACAACAGGAAGGAATCAAATACTTGCTTAAGCATGTCCCCAATAACACACTGGATGTTGTTTGGTACGCTACCAGCTGTAGCTCAGGTGGCCCAACAGATGAATAGGCATCCACAAAGGTTTTTTTACACATTTGAATGTTTTTAATGCATGCATACTCGGACGGAAGGATAGCTGCTGTATGGAGCGTACATTTAATCCGAATTTGTCGGATAGAAGACTGTAATCAGATCTATTGCTATAAAAACATGGTTTATCAGATTCCGATAACGTCAGCCTCCTATCTGCATAGGTTACATCACTACACCTGATTAGACGCTGTCTACGGTGCTGAAAAGTAAGTTCACCATGACAAGGTTTAGACTAGGGGCAAAATTGGAGAAACGGATAAAGTTGTTAGTCATTTTCAGCCAATATTCATCTTCCTACATCTGCGACCACCTCGTTGCCTTGATCTAGCGCAGCATTCACATCACCAACAATAACTAGGATGCCCGATCACTGTTCAATTCAATAGATAAAATCGAACAGCATTTTAATAAAATCATGCTTTTCTTTAGTGGAATGATTTAGATGTTGTGTTTGAGATTCGCAAACTAAGTTTCAAACGCGGAACAAAATTATAGGCCAAATGAAATGTTATAGCTTTCCAGTCAAGTAAGACGTTCGCCGCCACACCAGATAGCAGAAATGCAACTCCATACATGATTGTATCAGTCTTGCATTTGGATGACAGAATATTTCAAATGTTCTCGTTAACCAGACCCGAACGAGTCACATTGTCGATGAAGTTTAAAACTAAATCTATTTTTAACTGCGCTTTAATTCAAAAAACGTTAATCCAAGTAACAAACACACGAGACTTCAGAAGAGCTAACGATAATATGACATAACTAATATCTTAACCCACTATGCTACTAGACCCATGCAGGCGCTCAAATTTCAATGCTTTGACGGGTGAAAGTAAAGTGTATCAGGAAAGAGTGAACTATATAGTAAATATTTGCTCAATCAAAACAGCTTTGCCATACCTATCCTGCGATAAAAACTGTACACCAGTTGAGTATAAACTATTGAGCAGGATAGATACATAGACTTTTCAGACAGTGCTCAAGCCAACACAATGCGCGTTCTTAAACAAGACGTGACGGTGTTGTCACACCGAGGAGCAGCCTGATATTACCGGTCGGTGCATTATGTTCGTTCATTCAATGCTTTTTGAAATTCAGCTGACAATCACCAAAGCAGAACTGAAAGAAAATATGGGATCAAAATACAGTTTAGGAGGTGACACGCATAGCCAATCGTATCGTAACGTATATTAATATAGTTCCAACAAGGACTTATTTTCAAGCCCTATGCGTTAAACAGTACCTCATGGACACCTTTAATTGCCTATCAAGCATTTTTGACAAAGCCTATTATCCTTATTGTAATATAGGTCAAATTTTGAGCCACTGATTTCGTAAAGCAAAATTTGCAATCGAAACTCAAACATTATGCTAAAAACGAGTGTTCCCAAAATGAAACGACGGAGCACATGAGCTATCAGTTAAGTAGCTGGTGATTAGAATCGAAAGCCTACATTTTGCTCACAAATCTGATTTCCAAGTAATACTATAAACGAATAGTGCTAATTGGTCCCGTTCGTTCTCCATTTATCCCTATTGCGATAAAAATAACAAAAAAAATCCCGATGCCGCTTGGAGCTTATTTATGCTACATAAGTTGCTTATAGTAGCACCAGCATTTCTTGTCTATGTGCGGTAAACTTCCATTCTCCCACCCGGTTAAGATAGGGTCCTGTAATCAAAACGCTGCTATGTGTTCTAATACGCCCTTCTAGGTCTCCCTTCTTCTAACTTAAATAATTCTAGAGGGAAGGTTTCAACTAAAATTGCTTAATATCAATTATGTTCCTGCAAGTCTACCAACTCAGTGAAAGAAGCTGTGATGTAAATCCCATAAACAAATTGAGGTATCACTTTGTTGCTTGCGATATTTGGCGGATTAAGTTTTATTTTAATATGTATGAAAATTTTCCATCGGACACAGGAAAATCTGTTTCGACGTTCAATGTATTAAAAGGCCTTGTTCAAATACCAAAATTCAAAGCGATCATTAAAAGGACGTCAACTTTTACCGCCACCTCCTCTATACTGATGCAGAAACACGGCGTAATATTCGCAAACAACCGTCAGTTTTGCTGATTTACTCATGTATAGCTTATTCATTCACTCTTGGATGGAGAGAATTCTAGCCTCATGAAATAGTCAGCCATTTAAAAAAGGTATAATGCACAAGCGCGACACTCGAATTGTTTTTCTCCAAACACAAAATTTAAACGAACTATTCACAATGGCTTTCTTTCATGCCATGCACACTGAAAAATATTAATATTTTCCGATAACAATGCGAGAATGGTACATCGAGGCATTTGTTGACTCTCCGCCATCCAGTGTTGAAGAGAAAGCCTTACCTGATCCATCATCATCATCATCATCGTTGTCATTATCATGCACAGCCTCACAGAAGCCAATTGTAACTGATGTTTCACTGCCATTTAAGAAAAAATACTAACAAAAATAATAATTGAGGCACAGATTATTTGAGATTTATGAGGAGGACATAGTAACTCTGCGTCTATTTACTCAGATAGCACAAAGAAATGAGCCAAACTAAACCTCTACACAGCTCCAATACATATTTTTTGCGGTTTACAATATATCACGCAATCAACAAATCCAAACCTCGCAGCTAATTCTGCCCAACCAAGAAAAGAAAATTGCGACAATGATTGTAGATGAAATTTGCAAAACGATCGCCTCTGCGCTCTACTCGATGCCATATCACGCAGGGTTTCCAACCAAGAAATATGACGCGCTCGCGGACCCCATCCTGGCAGACGAGTGGGCCCTTTACTACCCAATTTGACTGTAATTGACTTTAGCTATTTCTGTCATATCAAAATTTGCTCAACTTGTTTCTTATGCCAATCTGGTTCTGGGTGAGAAACCAGTGCTCTTCCCGGCAATCGAATTGAGGGCATACGCCAAACGTGACCGAGCCAACGTAGTTGATTGAGCCTTATTTGTTTTTGTAACGTTTAGCACTAGTTGGTCGGTCCAAAAGTACGTCTACGGATGTCAGCGTTGATCATTCGTTGGTGGTAACCTACAAATGCTATACTTCTCAAACTACGATAGTCGAACGCCTGTAAGCGTCTACAATCATCAACTCTAAGAGGCCAGGTCTCACTAGGGTATAATAAATCTGCGCGTACATACACTTTGTAAGCACGAAACTGAATACCTAGTTTCATAATCACATTTTTCCATAAATGGCAAAGGTTTGAGAAAGCTACTCTAGCTTTAGCGAATCTCATACTCACCTAGCCACACGTATTACCTGCATTATTGATAGGGCTGTCAAGGTATATAACCTTGTCAACTGTCCAAACTTTCACACCGTAATCGCAGAGTTGGAGTGAGTGGTTGGTGATTTTGTAATAGAATCTAAAATTTAGAGGGTGCAAATTTAATTCGGGAAGAGGGATCAACGTCTGCTAATCTATATGCATTATAATTCAGATTATCCATGGTTATATGTTTGCTGTAAAAGAACTCTATGCCGATCATTCCTAGTGGGAATGGCTTGTATGCTAATTTTTCCTTCTCTTAGATAGTCTGCCAACCAGGGCTGATAAGCTCTATCTGCCCAGATGCCAGTGGTCAGTCTCCCTCAGCAACCGAAACCTGCCCTTCGAAACTCGCACACTTGTTCTCATTCACTTACTACCCAATTAACACTACGTTTTACTGCGTAGTTAGACCAAACTTGAGGCTTCGCGTGAAACCGAATGACGGTTGTGTCCCATTAGACACGTCAAATTTCATGCTACTACTCCCGGGCTGACTAGTTTGTGCCCACCGGTCATCAAGCCCGCAATTTCTATGGCTACGGGCCATGGAGTATTTTAATTTCGTATACAAACATTTGATCCACAAATTTGAATTTCTAGGCGTGTAATCACCAACACAACCATGCTGCTAACGAATAGCATTATTTCTTAGAAAAACATTCTTTATTTCCCCGAGTCTTGAGCCGCATTTGTATATCCCAATGATCACCGTCGCTTTAAACACTAAACTAGGCCAAGAGTGCTGTAGAAACACAGGCATAAGAAAATGAACTCTGGTAGTAAATAGCTTTGACAACGAAATTTGGCTCTACAATCTTGTCCCTAGCATGAAACTGGTCGTGATGAGTGCAATTATACTGCACAACTAGCATCAATTGGCCAGAGTATTGACGTAACCAATTCAGACTGGATAGTCCCACAGAAATGTACACTGATCCAACATATTCCGGTGAGATGATGGTTGTCTTCAGTTAATAAGACGAGAGCATACCCAAAGTTCTATATTGGTCAAATTAATAGATCTGATCGGCTTTTGACGACTAAAAGTCGGTTGAAAAATTGCTACATACAGTTGCTCGCAATCCATGCACTAAAACCGGATAAAAACGTGCTCAATTTCTTCTGGGACACAATGCTTCTGATGGGCCACTTGTAGCTACATTCGATATCATATCAGGCAACTATAAAGAAAAAGCGTTGTTGCAAAACGAAGAATTAATGACTAAGAACGCAAGCTTCACAAGTAGTTTTCAGCTAACCACTCAACATTGTACTTACTTTACTAATAAATTGAAACCAGCAACGAATATTAACAGCTTCTTAGAATGTAATGCTCATATCCAATGTATTGGCAGCAGTCGTTCTGCTAAGGTAGTAGAGATGCCACCACCCAATCCATCATACTTCGAAAACGACATTGTCAGCAATGGATTGATCCCACAAACTTCTTACGAGGTCGACACTGAAACTTCTAGTTTTAGTGAAATGGCTGACTTACTGTCGCATGAGTTATCTCAGAAAGACATTCCATTTTGAAAATGTCGAATTAGTTGACTAGAGATTCATAACGATCTTCATGAGCTTATTGGCGCAATCTGAAGTACCAATTCGTCCCAAATGATTCAAATACTATCTTGTTGATCATTCATAAAAAGGCGGCGCTACCACGCCTGCTAACTGGCGTGGTATCATTATCCGCTGCGCTGAATATAAAGTGGACACCTATCAATCTAGAATCCGTGATATGTGAGAGAGATGAACTAGCCCAACTCAAACAATTTCGAACGAGAATGGAATTTGTAAACTAAATCAATGCAACACCAATACCACTGCCAACCATCGTTGTTTTATTAACTACTCAATTGCTTTCGATTCTGCATAGAGCAAGATACTATAGAGCCAAGCATAGTAGCGTCCCGGTCAAAGGTGCTCGAATACTTGAAGCCGGTTATGGTGATGCGTCAGCCTGTAATTTTATTCTTTTTCAGAACATAACGTAGCTAGCTCAGCCATTCGAAAACGATATAACATTACTCCCCCGTGCATAATTATTGGCAATGAAGTCTTCGTTGCGATCACCGCAACAATTCCAGGAATGGAACTCGGTGGTCATCATCATCGTGCTGCCCTGTTCGCAGGCATTTATGCATGCAAGACTTCTTTCGGGAGGGTGAGACAAAACGCCCAGAAAATTTTATGAAAAATTGAGTCGGTTTCTATAATTCCATAATTTTAACAATTCTGTAACTTTCTTCGGCGAATTATTGTAACTAATATGAAATCGCCCATCTATTTCATTGGGTCCAAGATAAAGTAGAATACTGACGCGGATACCGAGATGTCCATCCATGTATTTACTTAGTTCTGTTTAAATTGTTGCCAACTGAGAGTCAGAAAACTACTTAATAGCAAAATTTACGACTCGGTCAGCTCGATTCTGCCACTCCTTATGTTCAATCCCCATCGAACCTTGTAAATAAGACTAATTGCCTTCGTTGGAAACCTAGTCTAGAAGGCAGACGACGCATCCATCTCGAGAGATTACCGAAGCGACAGCGAATGGTTGGAAACCCAGATGTGGACCAGCAATCACGTGGCCGAATACATTATTAGCAATATCAGTCACTTAAACACGCCGCATCATGGCCTCACTAGGAGACACTTGAATTTCAAACGAAAAAATAAGATGCAGTGGAGACCTGCTTTCTTGGTATAAGTTTCGATGGAACCTAATTTTGGATATGTAGATCTCCGTAAAAAATAGATTTCCTGCATAAACAAAACACTGCAGGAATAAAGAATGTTTTACAAAAGCCAACGTCCACAATTTAGACAAATATGTTTTCCTGCTATAAAGACACATACTACATGAGCAGCTAATGCATAATGGCAGACAAATAAACTGGCGCTCCAGCGCCGACACGCTGGAGAATGAAAAAGCTGCAGTGCAGGAAGTGTTAAACCCACCCATATCCAAACAATGATTGAATAATAATCGACCCTAAAGTGGCGTACAGTTGTGCTATCATAACTAGAACTTCCAATTAATCCTGGTGCATAGTGTCCGCTTTAAATACAATATTGGCAGCCCATTCCTAGAATGCGTACAGACCGTACGAGTCCGATCTCCTTTCAAGTCTATTTGTGAAACTAAGTCACGAAATTGACTCAGCAGTCTGACACATCATACTACCTGCAGTTTCCTCCAGTTGGGAAAAATAAACCAAACTTCAATTATGTAGTAGCCGCTCTAAATACATATGATTGTACAGACACAATCGCATCATAACTACAACTAAAACGACACCATTTTCTGATCCCAATTCGCGTAATGACCGACCAAAGTGCGTATTATAAGACAGAAAACTATTGAAACTTCAACATATTTATTTTTCATCATAGCGATAAAGGAAAAAAACCTCAATATCAATTGACCTAGCTGACAATCAATCGACAAGCATGCAATAAAAGTAACAACCGTTTTTGACAATATTGTCAGTAACACACTGTTGAATTATCTAAATTACAATCAAGGCTACAAAGACAATCACCTTTGCAATACCACAAAAATATCCTTATCACTACAACTCGCGGATCAAAGAATTTTTTGGCTATGACAAAGATCAAACTAGTCTTACACACAAAAATCGAATGAAAGCACAGACAAACATTTTCGTTGATACAAGCAAAAAAATAAATGAAGCTTAAAACTCTCCTTTAAAATATACTTAGTAACATAAAGCTACGACCACCGAATAAACACCCTGGGAGACATCATAGACTCGAAATCAAACTCCATTCCACGCGCTAAACTGTGGTGATCACAAGTGTTATAATGAAATTGTCGCATCGCTATGTACATAAAAGACAAATGTACAAAGACTTCTTACTTAAAATGCTTAGATAATGAAAGAAACCCAACTGGAGCAATCAAGAATAGCCAATTAATTAACGGAAAACAAGCTGAAATTAAAATATTTTTCTTGATAACACGGAACTTCTAGAAAGTGAAGCTGAATGATACGATAATATACACAGTAAAATGTAACAACTATTCTTTTATCAATTTGTATGGTATTGAAAAAAACTATTTTTGTCATCGAGAATTTTTTTGTTTTCATTAAATGCATATAAACTGTTAAGTACATAATTAATCAATAGAAATGTGTACACCAAAGGAGAAAATGATAGAAACGGATTTAATGAGGGCGGAATAAAGATTATGCTTTAGAGCACAAAGATTCGTTGCAGAGCATCAGTTTCAAGGGAATAAAAATGAATGATTTCGATTAATCTAGGGCGAAACTGTACATAGTGAAGGAGATTATGCATTTCCAACCGTAACTGAAGACTGATATCCACACATTATATAAATAAATATATGGTTACGAAAATAGTAAGATTCATTATTCACAAATAGCATGTGACAACACGTAAAGATCTACCAACCCCAGATTTGGTCAATAATTAATAAACTTGTATGCATTAATAACTCATAGACAAAGCTCGCTGTTTGATTGGAACCAAATATTTTTAATTTACATGATTCAGATATCGAAGCATATTCACGAAAACAAGACACCGGAAAGTTGGTGACGAAATAACATACCAACACACAAATTTTCGTATGTATACAGTTAAAATCCATCGTTATTGTGAATTTATAAATGAGTGATTACACGTACAATTATATGAGTTTGTTAGCAAATTTGAAATATGGATATATGAACAATGTATATAAAGGAATGAAACGAAAGTCGGGTCATTCGGATTGCCTGAGGGTTCAAAGCGAGATACATACAAACAAATATATTGAAGAATAACAATACCTAATTTCAGCACGATAGTGAAACAGGACCGGGTTGCACATTAAACACAATGATCGATAAAGTTGCTGGCACCGAAAGACAGACTACCGTATAAGGTAACTGACGATCGAAATAACTAGAACGTATCACGTTTTACAACTGAAAAGGGCACAAAATAATGGGTTACTTTAGCTGCTCAGTAAACACGTCTAGCAGGTTTACCTCAATTTCATGTGAAGCTTCATTCAGGAGACCACTGCACCAACTAATCATTTTCTCAGTCTTCAGCAGAACCATCAGCAATACCAGATTCATTCTCGAAATCTCCGTCACCTGGGTCACCATCTTCGTCATCCTCATCATCATCGACCAAACCACCACCTGTTGTACTAGTCACCTCAGTCAGTGCAATGCCGTCATCATGGTCTAATTCACCACCGTTTTCTGTACACACAGAGCCACCAGCACCATCGCCAGAATTAGAAAACATATCCGCTGTCCTCGGTTGTTTGGGTGGAACATAAGTTCCAGCACGAAATTTGGCCATATCCTAAGCGGCACAAAAATAAACAACGGATTGTCTTAAATATCAGTGAGCCATAGTAATGCCACTGGAGCTGATCAAGGTCCGATGAAAATCAGATACGAAACAACCAATATACAGTAATGATAATGTTTAATACGACAAATGCCACTAAATAGTAGTAGTACAAAATCTTGAGCAAAAAACAAAGCCTTAGTATACAGAACTTTTCAAATCACGAATTTCATTGATTTATGCAATTGAATAATCGCTCAAAATAACAGATAAATCATATCCTAACGCCAATTACTGTCCATTTCGAAAGAAAATTTTCATCACTACCAGAGAAACAAGCCATGTTCACAATTACAAGTGCAGTTTTCACACAATCTCGAAGGGACGTTCATGATATTTAGGTAAGTGTAATTTGCGAAATAGATAGATCAAAACATTGCTAAATGAGTCTGAATGTATACACTAATACTTAATATAAATAATAATACATTGAAATCTGGACGCGTACATTCCTATTACTATAATATTTTTTATCAGCAGTAAACTACCAACACGTGTTTCTGTCTTTTCGCATGCGTGAACACGCATCATTAAGTGTTCGTTGTAATTATGCATAGGGTTCCATTAATTATTTTTCAAAATAAGAGCTTCGCCGGCATCATTGGATGTGATGTTAAGAATTTTCTACAATTGCACACTGCTCGTAAGCCAGCTTAAAGACAAAAGATTTTTTTAAATAATCACTTGTGGCACTTTTAAAGGTATAATAACCTTTATAACGAACGATCAACCGTCCTGGATAACTTTGTTCTCGTCGGTAAATGTATTATCCAAGATAGGCAACGCCTGCTGAAGGGCATACATAAGTATTGGGAATAAAAATAAAAATAGCAAACCGGAAATCTCTGGGTAAAGGAATTAATTCAATCCGAATTACTAGCCTAAGCACTATATTTCAACTATGGTCTCTTGGTTACAAAAATGAGTTACTTTGTACTTCCAAAATGTATAAATAATTACAATTCGAAAACTTATTAATGAAATGATCAATACGCATGTGAAAAACATACAACAATAAATTAGCCTAATGTTTTTTAAAAGACAGACAATCGGAGTTTCCTGTAAATTAGAGCAGTATTTTAATGGTTAGAGCTAAATAAAACTACTAATTGTATCAATTAACATTTTCTATAAATGCAATGCGGCAGAATCCAGCGGGCGCATAGGTCGACTTCATGAGCGTTCATCAAGAATATTAGTCACCATCATTACTCAAAGGTCCTATTGATTAAGGCGTAAACATAAAAACAATCAAGTAGAGGTTAGTCTTAATAGCTCAGTAAATAAGACAATGAAAATTTCATTCCAGTTTTCTTTGTCTATCTTAATACCTTACACAAACAAGTTACGTTCAAATATGTGAAAAATCGCTACCTCATGTTATGTTGTACTGAGAGATGCGATAACAGTCTTGCTTACCTGTTTCCTTACCTCCGAATCGGATTGATTATCATAATTAAACAGCAGTTGTTTTACAAGTCATAACTATAATCGACAAATGAATTCAGACAGTCAGAAAGAGGGTCATGAATGATAAATGATAGAAACAAGAAGTAAGCCACGAATGTACAATGCTCACCTCTTCGTATCTTAGTTTATCTTGTTGTGCAAGCGTCTCGTACTTAGGCTTGTCCTGACAATCCTCCCATCGCCTTCCTAACTCTTTGGCAATATCAGCCACCTTCCATTCGGGGTGCATCTGCTTGATTTTACCTCGAAATTCATCACAGAAAAAGAAGAACGCCGACCAAGGTCTCTTCGGTTGTAAAGGATCACGTGCCATCTTCCGTTTTTTACCCTTTTTAATTCCGTCAGGCGGTATGTAACTGTTCATTTCGTTGTTGAAACGTTCCTTGTCAACCGCAGCCATATCCTCAAATCGTTTCTTCTCTTTCGCTGACATTGACTGCAAATAAGTCATTAGAATAAAATGTCAAAGCTTACTTTCCACCGTTCTGCACATTTTTTAGAGAATTCACTGAAGACAATCTGTTCACCGGGATGCTTTTTCTTATGTTCTTCACGTATGACCTGGACAAAGCATGCATAAGCTGTCATGGCCCCTTTGGGCTTGCTGCGGTCTTTACAGGGCTTCGGTGAGGCCATCATTTCGAACTGTAGTTAAGTAAATTGACTTTAAATTATACAAGTGCAAGCGGAAGCAATCCGTCTTGATGAAGCGAGAACTATATCTTGCAGAACAATTTACCACAGGTTAATCAATGAAGATTGTAGGGGGCCGCCATACAATCAATTAAACCAATCAGAATATCCCAAAAAAATTTGCCCAAAAATTAAGAAAAGCAAAAATACAAAAATATTCATAAAAATAAAAATCAGCAACATCTAATGAGTTCAATAAGCATAATATGCATGACCAACAGCTATCCAGAGTCAAATATAACAGAAAGCGAGGGAGTAGAACTGACCACGTATAAAGCCGATTCCAAATTAGCCTACATTATTTTTTATAGTGCACTCGGACCAACAATACATGATACAGTAACGCTCATATACAAGAGCGACCCGCAAAATCATATCTTAGACAACATAATATAGCAAAGCCTTGAAAAAGACTCCAGATCACACTTGCCGAAGCAAATGTAAAAGCCCCAGCTTCAAGTAAATGCCGTACGACGTTACAAACTCGGCTAGAATGCCATAAAATAAAAAGTTAGTATTGTTGGGGGGGCCTTAACAGGGCCGTTCTTGCGTTCTGTGGCAAATGCCAAGAAGATCCTTAAGTGTGATGTCGTCCAGAAGTACTCCTATACTCTTGTGACCAGCTCGGGTTGACTTGGGTTGTGGTTCCTTCTGTTGTGGCGTTGGAATCTTGCTGAGTAACTTCGTTGAAGTTCTGCAGTAATTGGCTCGTCTCTCTAGTTGTACAGCAACAAGATTGGCGTTACTGATGTTGCCAATTTTGGTAAAGCAAGTCCAAAAATCAGCGTATGTGAAAGGTAGGAGACAGCACTTCGGAGACACACACAGCAGAAAGCAAAAGTGACAACTGAATTGAATGATAAATTCACCGTGCTCAAATGACCATGTAATAACCATATATGGCTACTTGCACATTATTGGTTAACGGCAAGGTTCGCTTTTTTCTCATTGGTGCAGCGTAAATGGAAAAGAATTTAATTTACGCAATATGTCGGCAATTTATTTGTGTCGTTACATCACTTTTACCTCTGAAAAAATGGAAAAAATTCCTCTCTGCGAGGCTAGATAAATGCATGACAAAGTTCGAAACCAGTTAAGCAAAAATATAATAATAAATGCTGGGCTTAAGTATGCTTGTTGGTTGCGTCAACAATGATATGATGCCAAGTAACAACTAGGAATTGCTACAAAAATTGTTAACTCTAGCGAACATTCATACCACGCGAGGCAAAATAGAGCAGTGTAAGATTTGGGAGCCGCAGTGTGCGGATTTCGAGGTAAATCGCCACTGAAGTTTCCAGGTTTAAGTTAAAACCTAGACAGGCTTTATCGTCGTCAATGTGTTTGTATACGACCAAAGGAGATAGAGCGTGTGTTCGACGTTGTGGTTATGATATTTGTAGAGTGATCTTTTTGCAATTGACGAAGTTGCGATATGCAATAAAAGTGGCCTGTACCATGATATGAAGCTGATAACTACTTAGTATTGCTACTCTAAAGCGTTAGTTCCTAGTAGTTGGTCATGGAAAAATAGGCAGTGTGATGTCAGGCGTGAGACATACATTATAATGTAAAAATATATACATAAAATCAAAGGTAACTGCATAAAAATATGTAAACGAACATTGCCTCAGAGATGGCATAATACCAAAGAACTGTTCAAAAATGCTACACAATTGTTAGCTAAGAACAGCTGGTTATGCCACGTGAGATAAATGCGAAAAATAACGTAAAATTAAAAATTTTTGATACATAGAATAATGAAAAATTTATTTAAAAATATCAATTACGCGTTATGCAAAGCAAGCTATTGAGATTGTGGGCAGACGGAGCCTGAGACGTGTGTAGAAGGTTGAACGCTCTCAGGATCAGGTGGTTCGATAAACGGTTTCAACCTGTCTATGTTTACTGATGTCGGTGTAGCGCCTTGCATAATGATGAAGTATTTTGGTTGTCTGAGTAAAATCGGGTAAGGACCGCGATACTTTGGTTGTAGTGGTGCAACAGCAGTGTCGTTGCGAACGAGTACTCTCTTGCAGCTGTGGAGCTGCGGGTGAACGAAGACTGGACGAAGGGTATGTCTCTACTGCTGTTCATACATGTTACCGAAATGAAGTCGAAGGCGGGTAGCTTCGTCTTGTGGGTCATCCTGTGCAGGTAGTAGACGTGGAAGCTGACTAGGCAGGCGTAGATCCATGCCATAAAAGAGTTGTGACGCAGACGTTTTAATGGATTCATGAGTACGGGAACGCATGGCGAGAAGAACTAAGGGTAGTGCATCGACCCAGTTGCCATTAATGGACGAGCATGCTAAAGCAGCGTTGAGCTCCCTATGCGTTCTCTCTACCAAACCGTTAGCTTGGGGATGGCAGGCAGTCGTCTGGCTTAAGGTGCATCATATGTACGGCAAGGTGGTTTTGAAACGATCCGACGAGAAGCAAGTGCCTCTGTCAGTAATGACCTCATTGGGAACACCATAATTGGATATTCATGCAGAGATAAAACCGTTGGTTACTTCGTCTGCCGAAATGGTGCCAAGAGGTAATGCCGCAGGCTACCGTGTAAATCTATCAATCATAGTTAGAAGGTAGCTTAAACCTTGAACCTTTGTCAGGTGAACTACGTCGATGTGGACGATGGCTAGGTGAGAAGTAGCTCGAAAATGTTGCAACTTAGAACGAATGTGCCGTGTGACCATGTTTTTCTGACAAGTAGCACACTCGGAGACCCATCGTTTAACGTTATGCCTCAGTCTGTGACCCCAGAAACGATCTGTGAGAAGTCGGACAGTCGCTTGGTTTGCTGGGTGAGAAATTGAGTGAATTGAATCGAAAACTTTTCTCTGAAGGCTGGTCGGCAGAACTGGTTTGTTGGGCTGCATACCCGTGAAGTAAACAATAGGTAAGCCTTCCCAGAGACGGTATATGAACTTGGTTGGGTGACGGGCTATTGAACTTTGAATGTGAATGTCGCCGCGTTGTTCCGTTCGCAGGAGTGTTGGCGTTAGTGCAGGTTCACTGAGTGTGACAGAGTTTACAGTGAATGGCGACGGTGAAGGTGGTTGTAAAAAGACGTCTGGCCTGGAAAGGGCATCTGCAATAAAGTTCTGTTTGCCATTGACGTGAAAGATTTCAAATTGCCATTCGTTTAGACGTGAAAGCTGTCTTTCCACTCTGGCAGGGTACTTGGCGATAGATGAAGTTGCGCTTCGAAGTGCGCTAACTAATGGTGCATGATCTGTGAAAACAACAAATCTGCTACTTCCCACTATGCTGATAAAATGGCGCACTTCGTCGTGGATGGCGAAAAGTTCTCGACCGAAAGTGTCGTATCTCGTTTCTACTGATTAAAGAGTACGCGAGTAGAAACTGATTGGCTTCCGAACTCCGTCGATCTCTTGTTCCAAAGTGGCTCCAATAGCGAATTCAGAAGCATCTGTCTAGTTAGAAATGGTCGTTGAAAATCTGGATGCGTTAGCATTGTGGCATTTGCTAACGAGTTGATGGCGAGTCGAAGTAATTCCTCGTCTTCGGATTACCAAGCAATGATATTATTCTTGCTAAGTCCTTTTCAATTCCGCAGGTGCCTGCACAAAGGATAAAGTTGTCTTGAAATGTCTGGAACGAACTTGCGATAATAGTTTAGTGCTCCAGAATTTTCTGCAACTCGCTAACAGTCTTCAGTGACTTGATATTCCTTATTGAATTCGCCTTTGAAGGCAAAGGTTGAATACCTTGTGGTGTGATGCGATGCCCTAAGAAGTCCACGGATGTAGTTGCAATCTGTGTCTTGTCACAATTGATCTTGAGTCCATGGTTGGATAAGCGTGAGAGGACATTTTGTAGATGCTTGGTATGAGATTCTAAGTCTGGACTGAATACCATTATGTCATCGAGATATGAAATACAATAAGCAGAGTCGTCGCGAAGTATGTTGTCCAAAAGGCATGTAAAGATTTTCGAAAAGGCCAAATGAAGTGATGACTGCAGTCTTCTCAATATCCTCTGGTGCTACCGGGATGTGATGGTAGGCCTGTTTGTGGTCAATCACTGAGAAGAAATTGCTGTCATTGAGTTTTTCAAGTAAGGTGTTAATATTTGGAATAGGATATGCATCAGATTTTGTCACTGAATTTAGCTTACGGTAAGTGCAGTGGTGACGCCCATGAACTTTTCGATGGTCTGATGATTCCCTCTTCCAAAATCTTGAGAATTCCTCTTGGGCAGCTTTCAGTTTAGCAGGGGCCAGTGGTCGCTTCTTTAGTGCAATAGGTTGTCCTTCTGTGACGATATGATGCATCGTATTGGAGACTCGTAGTTCGGACTGGTTAAGATTGAAAAGCGACTTGTATTTATGAAGAGCTGCTGATATATCTGCTGACGGATGCACTGGAGATGGCTGTATGACCTGTAATTCCAAATGCTCGGAGGCAAGTGTCCAAAAACTTTGCTCAAGTCTGGTGGAGGGGTCGATGATCTTTTGATTGGCAAGATCAACAATGAGCCGAAATTTCAAAAGGAAATCAAGGCCTATTATATTGTGTGAGACCTTGGCAATGATGAAGTTGTGAGAAAATTCACGCCGTAAACCTATGTTGAGTGTGCGATACCGACAGCCATAAGTAGGTATGTTGCGAATAGAACGCCTAGCGACATCTCGGCC
The DNA here is from genome assembly GCA_029291075.1 of Eudiplozoon nipponicum. Taxonomy (NCBI): domain Eukaryota; kingdom Metazoa; phylum Platyhelminthes; class Monogenea; order Mazocraeidea; family Diplozoidae; genus Eudiplozoon; species Eudiplozoon nipponicum. The sequence goes on along the minus strand of JAQBSW010006278.1, from coordinate 13,254 downwards.
ATTGAATCACTCTTGAGAACTGAGACTGCTGCACCTGTGTCTACGATGAATTCTTCGCCGGTTCTGAAATCAAGAAGGTGCAGATGCTCGTTGGGCTGTTTGGCCGGGTCATGCAAACAAGTTGGCTGGTGATTGCGACCGGCGTTGTCCGTTTGGCTCTCTATGTGAAAAATTCGGCGTGGACGAAAAGATTCGACAGGGATGTCGGATTGTAGTTGGCTTCTTCCCTGTAGCGCCGTTGATGCCGTTGATGTGCAGAAAGTACGGTCTTCTACTTTCTGCGCCAGACGTTTCCCGATACTGATGCACCCTTGTGTCTGCGGTCTTTTGTCCTTTCCGTCAGCTGTGGAAATTGACACTCATTCGGAAATTCTTCGGAACGACAAAGACAGACTTGGCATGAATAAAAAACTTCTGGTGATTATAGCACCAGTTCTTTGTGGCATATCTGTTAAAGGATTGCGGGGATCTCGATCGCCGCCTACCGTTATAATTAGTTTTAGGCATAAATTTGGGTCAAGCATTCACTTGATTTAGCTCGGACTTCGTTATGGCCAATCCTTCTAGAACTTTAGCCATGTTCGCTACTGTCTCCTATCATCTTGCAGTGTGATCTGGTTATTTTGGAAAATGGCATACACGAAGACGCATCGTTTAGCTTTCTACCTGAGCCTGTGATCCCAGAAACGATCTGTAAGAAGTAGGAAAGTCGCATTGCTTCCTGGGTGAGAAATTGAGTGAATTGAGTCGAAAACCTTTCTTTGAAGGCTGGTCTGCAGAACTGGCTTGTTCGGCTGCATACACGTGAAGTAAATAATAGGTAAGCTTTCAAAGAGACGGCATATGAACTTGGTGGGGTGACGGGCTACTGATCTATAAATGTGAGTGTCACGCGGAGTTCCACGGGGTTGACCGTAAATGGCGACGGCGACGTTGGTTGTAGCGAGATGTCTGGCCTAAAAAGTGCGTCTGCAATGAAATTCTGTTCGCTCTTGACATAAAAGATGTCAAACTTCAATTTGCTCAGACGAGAGAGATGTCTTTATATTCTGGCAGGATACTTGTCGATAGTTGCATTCGCATTTCGAAGTGCCTAACTAATGGTGCATGATCTATGAAATCATCTTACCTTTTCAATCATTTACATAAATTCATCACGATTCAGCGAAATGTGTTTATTGTGACTATTTTTGTATAAGACATTCAATTTTGCTGACAGTTTATTATTTTTTACCTGATTTTTGGATTGCGTACCGAAATGATTGAAACCACTGTCATCATGATTTTCCCAAATATTTCGACCTCCGGGTATGGAGGTTTTTCCAATGGCAAACACATCACCCACTAAGTTGACAATCAATATGTCAAGTGCAAATAATTGTTTAAACTGTCCCATTTAAACCTGTTGTTAGATCTCTTAAGCATAACGTTTTTTAAAAAATACTAGAAAAGTGTATGATAAATTGGTTTGTGTATATGTCTGCATGTATACACTCTTCACAATGAGATTACAGTGATTTAATGACAATTACTGACAACTCACTAGATAAGCGTACATCATGCATGTGTGTATGTGTTCTCGTTTATTTTGGATTGAGGAGTAATCAATGAATGCACGTGTACACTCACTCCAGTGAAATTACAGTGATTTGGCAACATCTGACTATTCACTCGATAAGCGTGTTTGTGTGTATGTGCGTGAGCGTTTATTTAAGACTGAGACCTAATCTGTTATATGTAATTACAGGCACGTGTAAAAGTCATTCAAGTGAAAATAAAATGATAACTGTCATTTCCTAAATGCACACGTCAGACCTATTTTACACATACTTTCCTAAATGAAGTAATTACGAGTGGCATTCCGGTGAGGAGGGGGCAAGATACTATGAATAGAGTAAATAATTAAGAGTTAGCAAAATTAAATTAGAAACGGATAAAGTGTTTCAATAGGGTAGAAAGTTAAATTAAACGGTTCGTAAAAGAAATTGAAAATTGCCCGATAAAGAAAGATACTAGTAATAGTGCAAAGAAAATTGAGCTTTTAAAAAAAATAAACCTTCCTATCATGTATAGATAAATGTTTGTTAAAGGCGCTATACTAGCAACAGAACGTGAGATAATAGATAAAATAAGATAACAAGTAATCAAGGATGAAATTATAAGCCAATCAGTTAATAAATTAGAAGATATTTAATTACTCACCCCCCACCTCTATAAATTAATATCCATCCACTGTTATTATTCTTTTACTTGCGCGAGTTTTTGATTCAGATTCTTGCAATCTTCGTTTTCTACCATTATTTAATGCTGTATTCTAAATAGGACCTAGTGATTTTTCTACGGCTGTTTCATTCATGATATCATTTCTCGATTTTATTTCTATGGATTCTCTAATCAATCTAGTCGATCTTCTACGGCCACAAATTGATATACGTCTACAGCCATCCCAATTAATTGAGTGTCCTGTCTCTACTGTATGGCGTGCAAGATCCGATCTATTAACATGGCCATTCTTGCGTGCGGTTTTATGTTCCCCTCTTCTTACCCTAATTGGACGCATGGTTTCACCTACATACATCAGGTTACAGTTGTTACATGGAATTTCATATACTCCTGATGAGTCTAATGGTTCTATTTTCTCCTTTTGGTTGGGCAGTTTAATACCTAGGGTAACGGTCTGTTTTAAAATAGTAAGTATATTGTATTTGGATGCTATAATTTTGATTTTCCTACTTAGTTTAGAATCAGGTATTACCATTACCCTCCGATCATCTTTTGTTTTATTTGATTTCACTTACTTCCAGTCATGATTAAATTTACTTATAACGCTCATTATAGTGGCTTCAATTAACTTTAGAGGATACCCATTAGCACTGAATATTTCTCGCAGTCTACCTAATTCAATCTCCCTATGCTTTTTATCTGTTAATATTAAGCTTCTTAATATCATCGATTTTAAGATACCGATTTTCATTCTATATGGGTGATTTGAATTGAAATTAAGAAGGATACCTGAGTAAGTATCCTTCCTATAAACATTTTAAAAGATGTATTATTTTGTTTCTCAGTGCTGTCGTTTTCGTTTCGGATTTGACCGCATTTTTCTTGTGCGGGACAATTGTTAGCACTCATAGGTCGGCAAAATCTTGAACCTTTTATCTTTTCAGATGATGTAATTTTTGGCCTCAGTTGATGGGTTCTCACTTGTCCCTTCTCCTTTAAGCCTTCAATTAGCTGATTGTCTGAAAGCGCTTTAGGATCAAGATCCGCCATTGATCTTTCACCTATATTTCGAGACGTTATTTCCAGTCTCATCTTCAGGGTTGACACAATACGCACAGGAGTAAAACACAACTTGTGGCAAATGTGGTATCCTCATTCAAGGCAGATATATTTATATATATTTTATTTTAATTGTCTTCCTAATATCCGGTCTTCATACCTAGTCTCTAATACTCAAATGTATACAAAAACTTATCCCTGTCCCCCTCTGCGCACACATCTACCTATAAACATGTGTATTTTAACTATAAGCACACCTAATGGATTGACATACACGCCTATCAATGATGTCTATATTTTAATTGCTGTACCGGACGCATAGAAAGATCAACAAATTTTGAATTCTATATTGCTGTAATCCTCACCTGCCCCCCAGTTCACCTAATTCCATCCAGCTTGCAATAAACATCCCATTCTAGTTTTGTACCATTTCTAATTAACTTGACATACAGAAATGGTAATTCGCCACATGATTCATTTTCAATTGTAAATTTCAGTTAGCTCACCTGATTTGCTCAGTTTAAAAACTTTATCAGTTGATTCTCCACGTGATTCAAAACAACTAATATATCATCCAAATATCTAATGTACAATTTAGGATTTAGGGGCGTTATATCTAAGAGGGTCTTCTCCAAGTAATGCATGAAGATATTAGCTATTGTAACTGACAGTGGTTGTCCCATTGGAACACCCCTAGTCTTTTATAATATTCATTCATAAATTTAAAATAAGTGGAGGACATATATAAGTCCATCTCCATGACATGTCTCATCTTCATTTTGCTTCCTTCTAATATTACTGGATGATCAAACAGGAGACGCTTGAAAATAATCTAGTGCTTCGGGTAATGGTATATTGGTGTACATTGACACCACATCCTCATTCAAGGCAGATATATTTATATATATTTTATTTTAATTGTCTTCCTAATATCCGGTCTTCATACCTAGTCTCTAATACTCAAATGTATACAAAAACTTATCCCTGTCCCCCTCTGCGCACACATCTACCTATAAACATGTGTATTTTAACTATAAGCACACCTAATGGATTGACATACACGCCTATCAATGATGTCTATATTTTAATTGCTGTACCGGACGCATAGAAAGATCAACAAATTTTGAATTCTATATTGCTGTAATCCTCACCTGCCCCCCAGTTCACCTAATTCCATCCAGCTTGCAATCGGTTATATACAGAGGAGATTAAAAAACTATTGAAACTCTATAGAGTATTATTCTATCATTTTGACAAGACCGAATACGGAAGTTACACTAACTAAATCGTTTTTCCGCTCAGTACACATTTATACTCAGATCCTATATGAATTAGTTTCTGTATTAAAATATCGTATATATCTATATATATAGATAAACATATAAGCAACTATGTGGGTTACTCCCACATCTTTTATAAATATCTATATATCTAAATATAACTATACCTACGTGTATACACTATATATATATCAGCAATCTTTTATATTTTAATTTTATTTTTACTTAAATATTTGTACCCACATCTTATAAAATATCCATTTATACATATGTCCACACGCTATCTATGTATATATATAGATAAGCATATAAGCAACTATGTGGGTTCATCCCACATCTTTTATAAATATCTATATATTCATCATATATCTATATATATATATATATATATATATATACGTGTATATACCATATATATAATATGAATCTCATACAAGCAACACTGTGAGTCCCGCAACGGATAAATTATATCAGTAAAACACTTTTTATATATCTATTTTATTGTCTATCTATATACTTCTATATATATATGTAGATATATGTATCTATAAGCAGTTGAAATAGGTTCTTTGAAATTCAACCACTTACAATTTATATGTATATATAAATATCAAAGCATATCTATCTTCCCGTCTACACCTCATATATATATGTAGATATATATATATATATATATATATATATATATATATATATATATATACAGAATGCCTATCTCAATTCACATAAGCAACCATGTGAGCTTTTCCCACCTTATATATAAAATCTAAATATTCTTCTACATATATATTGTGAATATCTAAATAAGCATTTAAGCAACCATGTGAGTTCACCCCACATCTTATATGAATATTTAGAATCATCCATATATATGTATTTGCGAAATATAGATGCCCATATTTGTTAAATATATTTAGATAAATATATAAGCAACAACGTGAAATTCTCTCACATCTTATATAAATTGAAATGTTCATCATATATATATACATATATAACTATAGCCATATTACCGCCCTCTAACTCCATCTAATTCGTTCTGTTTTCTCCCCTTTCATAGTCGTGGTCTCTTATTTAGATTTATTGTTAGCTCTGATTCAATCAGATTGGCAACAAATCGAAGAGGAAAAAACACATGCACATACGGTGACAGAAATTTCCAAACAGTATGAGCGTTCAACACTGCAATCCGCACTTGCGCTGTTACCAAGTGAAGAACACAAATTTGCGCAAAAAGATGAAACGAAATACTACACTCGAAAAAATAGCACTCGTACACGTAACAGCGAACAATTCGAACAGATGATTAATTCTCAAGTCAACAATACAATAATGACCAGATATCAGATATCACTTTGCAATACAATGAGAAGGACCTCTACATGCGAATAGGCACACACACAAACACAAAGGCATACACACTTACCAATCAGCCAAAACAAGAAATAGAAATAAACCAAGTCATATTTTTGGCCACTCACATGTTCAAATGAGAACCCAAGATGAATGATAGATTGTAAAGTGAAGTTAAGTAGTCTCGACATAAATGGCCATTATCCACTTTGTTAATAATGTGTTTTTTCTTCCTAATTAGAAATATGCTATGTAATATTCGAAGGCAATGGACATAATTAAGATATATATATATATATGGTTTTGGTGGGTGTTTCCATATTACTTCAACATATGCATATATATATATATATATATATATATATATATATATATATATAGATGTTTGTTTCTGAGACCAATTCTTTGTTTAACTAATTGGTAAATCGATAGAATTTTTAAACATAAATACTGAACTAATTTATTAATAGGTTCGTAACACCTAATACATACTTGCATATAAATATAACGGTTTCGGAATGTGGTTAATACATTTGCTTAATTCTGCTATTGTGTACTGTGTATGTGTGATTAGAGGCCTGATGATGATTCCGGAAAGTAGGAATCGAAACGTCGTCAATCAACGAAGATTAGATCGTACCTCATTTCCAGTGGTTAGTATAAACGATGTTGAAGTTTTCGGAGGTCGAATCAGCACCCAACCACAACCAAGACAAACTCAAAGTGTACTTGGAAATAATGATCAATCGGATCGTTGCAAAACTGATAGTGAAAAGCGACCATCCACGATCGCAAATCTCGACATTCTTCAAGATGAAAACTAGCCGGAAATTGAGTATAATAAACTAAGAAAGGTATCTTTAAATTACACGAGTAAAACTGAATTTCAAGCACAAAAATAAATTACTCTCGGACTGACTACATGTATAAGAAAAAAATAAATGAAAAAAAGAAATGCACATAGAGAAATCGCTAGAATATTATTTTGAATACGCTACAAAAAATGAACTTTTCGTAGATTAGGCTAACCTTTTTCAAATATAAAGATTATGGAGTTTATTTTCTTCATACGCTTAAAGTCAATAAACAGAATTTTAAAAAAGAATTCTTAACTGCCGCTAATAATAAATAATACAAAGAAAATAATTTCAAACAAAATGCGATAAAGTAGAAGCGATAAGTAATTTAGATAGGAATTCATCATCTTCATGTCCAGCCATACAAAAGTCAAAAGTGACTAATGTTTCTCTGACATATAACCATAAGGAGTGAAAAAAGTATATAAATGAACGCAGAAATAATATTTTAGTTTAACTATTAGTGAGATTTACGAGCGAGAGAGAGAGAGAGGCAGAGAGAAGGAATACCGATCTACTATAAATAAGTTTATCAGGATAACTCACAGAAATAAGGCAAACTAAACCTCGCCACAACACCATTATGGCCAAGTTAGCATTCGGCCAAGGCGAAACCAGCAATACAGCACCCTTGCGGATTTCCCTGTATCACGCCATAAACAAACCAAAACACGCAGATAACTTTGCCCAACTAAGAACAGAAGGTTACGAAGATGATTCTACTCGACATCTGCAACAAGATCGCCACTTAACTCGATTCGATGCCATATCGCTAAGGGTTTCCCACCACGAATTATGATGCGCACGAGGACCCCATCCTGGCAGACGAGTTGGTCCTATACTACCCAATTTGGATGTAAGTGACTTCAACTGTTTCTGCCATGTCAAAATCTGCCCACCTTGTTTCTTACGCCAATTTGGTGCTGGGTGAGAGAACAGAGCTCTACTGGGCAATCGAAATGAGGACATACGCAAAACGTGACCGAGCCAACGAAGTTCATGAAGCCTTATCTGTTTTTCTAAAGAGGAGCACTTAGAGGCAGATCGAAAAATACGCCTACGGATGTCAATGTTACTTATTCGTTGTTGGTAGCCAACATGTACTATACTTCTCAAACAACGATGATCGAATGCCTGTAAGTGTCTCAAATCATCAACTCTAAGAGGCCAAGTTTCACTAGCGTATAGTAAGACTGCGCGTACAGATGCATTGTAAACACGACCTTTATGGCAAAGTTAAATATTCGCGGTTCTCCATAAATGATGAAGGATCGAGAAAATTGTTCTAGCTTACACGCACCCTATTCTCACCTCGTCGTACATATTTTCTACGTTATTGATAGAGTTCCCAAGATATGTAAACCTGTCAACTTTGTCTTGATCTTCATTCTGCAGTCGCAACTTTGGAATGAGTTGTGGGTGATCCTGCAACAGTATCTTACATTTAGAGGGTGCGAACTTCATACCGAAAGACGGAACAAAGTCTGTTAATCTATACAAGGTGGCCTTGGCAGCATCCTGATTGTCGAATAATAGTACAATATCGTCCACATAGTCAAGATCGACTAGTTTTTTGCCCGAGAGAGCTTCAACTCCAGAATCCTGAATGTGTGGGAGAATGTTGTTCATAATAGCATCGATTACAAAGTTAGACAAAAAAGGGGAAAGTGGACAAACTTAACGAATACCACTGCTGGTTGTGAAGTTACTCGTTAATTCGTTGTAGACCTTAACGCGACCAGAAGTATTTGTGTAGAGAGCTCGTATAATATTAACAAATTTTGTGGGCACACCGCTTTTCGACAAAATATGGAATAAATATTGCGATCCACCGAATCAAATGCACCCTTGAAGTCTAGAAAGACGGCTATTGTGGGACGGTGATATAAATGTCTTTGTTCGAGAACTTCCCTTAACATAAAATATTATCTATACAACCTTGTCCTGCGCGGAATCCGGCCTGTTCTTCTCTTGTATATGATTCACGTGAAACGCTAAGACGATGCAGGATAATCGAAGCAAATAACCTAGATACGACCGTAATCAAGCTTATACCACGATAGTTATCGCACAAATTACGTTTGCCTTTTATGAAGATTGAAATGATGGTCGACTGATTCCAATTAAGTCGTACGGTTTCTTAATTCCATATAATATGTAAAGTTTAGTCAACGCTCCTGAAATTATATCACCACCATCCTTAAACAATCCGGGAAGCAAATCATCGTGGCCTGCGGCTTTGCGGCGTTTAAGAGAGGATTGCATGGCGCACTTCTAACTCGGATGGTTCTTCGAGACTAACATTCCACACTGTTGATGCAGACATGCTTTCGAGAATTAGAACTGACGCGGGTGCCCATAAAATTGATCTCTAAAGTGTTCAGCCCACCTGTCAAGACGACTTATTTTATCGGTTATTAAATCGTTGTTACTATCATTTATAGTTTCACTAACTTTTAATTTTCTCAAATCTTTTGCGTGAATAATTTGGAAAAACAGCGACTATTACCTGATGCGTAAACTACTTCCAATTATTCAGTCTTTCTGGTCCAAAAGTTTTCGAGATCCAATTTTAGACTGCGCTTAAGTTGGCGTCTTATATTGAGACGGGTATTATTATGAGTCGAGCCAGGTGGAATTTGGCGCCTTATTTCGAGTATCTCCATAGATTATACAGAGAGCCAATGATTAATCTAGCCTAGAAGCAGAAATCTACGTAGAGAGCACACAAAAACGAGGATACTTAGACATCTGTGTAACGCACAAGCTTGTTCAATTAAATGGCAAGAGAAAGCGACATTCGTAACACAGATGCCTTGTTGTGTATACTGTATAGTTTCATGAAGCAATCCAAACCATGCACTTAATCCTGCCAACAAAAAACAGGACAATTAATCATAGGAAGACTCTTCGACAAATCTGCTACAATATTACAAATAGGCACTATTTTCTGCTTTACAACCTAGAAGTATGATTAGCACGCGCATCCTATTTTGGAAGACGAACAAATCTTATATTTTAAAAGATGCATTCGGTTCTTATATTACCTAATTTAATAATGGCTGTTTTCGATTGTTTTGCAATATTAGTCTGTTCAATTGTAACTATTAAAAAATCTATAACCGAGTGAGAAATCAGAGCTGAACCTAACAAATGCACTATAAACATACGTAAAATTGACCAATAAACTGCGATTAGTCGAGACTAATTTTTTGTCTAACGATAACCACTTATTAACAGATCCAAGGAATACTGATAAGGAGGCCATCGTTGCTTATATGTTTATGATAGAATATAGTGGTTATGCTTCTCAGACAACAGTGGTTTGATGCCATTATATTTGATCAAGTAAAGTGAGACAGGTGGACGATACAATCCCCAAAATGACTGTGTATTCAAACATTATCATCAACATGTCCAGTCATAAAAAAAGTCAAAAGTGATTAATGTTTTACTCCCATATAACCATAAGGAGTGGAAAAAAGTATATAAATAAATTTAGACAAATTATTAGTGAGATTTACGAGAGAGAGAGGCAGAGAGAAGGAATACCTTGCTACTATGAGTAATTTATCAGGATAACTCACAGAAATAGGGCAAACTAAACCTCTCCACAACACCATTATGGCCAAGTTAGCATTCGGGCAAGGCGACATCAGTAACACAGCTTCCTTGCGGATTTCACCGTATCACGTCATAAACAAACCGAACCTCGCAGCAAACTTTGCTCTACTAAGAAAAGAAAGTTACGAAGATGATTCTACTATACATCTGCAACAAGATCGCCACTGAGCTCGATTCGCTGCCATATCGCTATGGGTTTCTAACCAAGAACTGTGATGTGCACGGGGACCCCATCCCGGCAGACGATTGGATCCCATACTACCCAATCTTGATGTAGTTGACTAACGGTTTATGCCATGTCAAAATCTGCCCACCTTGATTCTTACGCCAATTTGGTGCTGGATGAGAGAACAGAGCTCTACTAGGCAATCGAAATGAGGGCATACGCAAAACGTGACCGAGCCAACAAAGTTGATGGAGCTTGTATTCAATCAGTAAGTAGAAAACAGCAAGTAACATCTTCTACAATTGGGCAGTCAACTTATTATGTATAAAATATACCGAGCAAAGATTCCCCAAACAATGATTAAAAATCGATTGTGCACATGGTACTAACAAAATATATTTAACAAAACTTGAACTCGCAACAGCTGTTACTCAAGGAAATACGTACATTTGGCCTTGATTATGTTATCACATTTCACGGTAATCATTAAATTAAGCATGCAATAGTTTTTATACTGTTTATACATATATATATATATATATATATATCCTTTGCTTTGCGCAATTTAGACCACTACTTTTGCGTAATTTAGACCACTCCTTTTGCGTAACGTCATTTGGTGTGTCATCGCTTTTATTGTAATCGCGTCCGTAATTGATGTATGTGTCGTATTTTGCGAAAAGTTGGCAATTTTTAAAGGCATGTCTGTTATGTCTTTGTTCCAGTCCAATTTAATCTCTTTTTAAATTATTTTCTGCACGTTTAAGCAGGGCTTCAGCTTATTAATTGCAATAGCTTCAAAAGCCAGAAGCATTTTCTCTGTTTTTGCCTTGTAGAGAACTGAAAAATTGTTACTACTAACAGCATGACCTGTGAGTAGTACATGTTCGCAAATTGCTGATTTTTGTGCAGGGGCTGCACCCCTCTTTAATAGTTTTTGAGGGAGATGTTGAGTTATTCTAGTTTTGAGCCACTTTTTTTATCTGCCGATGTACTGAGCGTTGCAGGTACATTTAAATTTGTATACAGATAAAGGTGTTGACGTCACAGAGAGGCTATCTTTTTCATTTGTGCGCATCAGTTTTGTTGTGTTGAACACCACTCTCACCTGTATTGATGGAAACTGTGCTTTTGTCGCTCGAATTACTTTTCGTTTGAAGATTTCCGCTGGAAGATCACCTCCAAAGGGAACACTAAGCGTTACTATCTGGGGAGTTTGATTTTCTTCCAAATTGGCCTCGATTTTGTTGCGTTGTCTCAAGTTGTATTCGATGAACCAGTCCGGATAGCCATTATTTCTCAACGCTTCGCGAAGCAAATTTAGCTCTACTTCAATGTTGTCCGGTGAACAAATCCTGCGTATTCGTGTGCCCAAATTTATTATTAGGTTCCTTTTGTACGCCCTTGGCACACTACTCATATAATGGATATACTGTGCAGTCCAGCTTGATTTCTTGTGAACTGACCTTGAGAGAGTACCTTCTTCATCTCTCGTTATTCCTACATCTAGGAAGGATAAATATCCGTCTTTTTCTTCTTCTATTGTAAACTTGATTGCCTGGTCTACCTTGTTTATGTGATGTAGCAGTGAATTTGTATCTTCATCCTTTTCAACGATCATGAAAGTATCGTCAACGTAGCGCACGTAAAAATGAGCTCCATTGATAAATGGTTTTAAACCAGTTGTTTCTAAATGGTGCATGTATATGTCTGCCAATACTGGTCCAAGAGGACTACCCATACCTATGCCGTCAATTTTTCTGTAGAAGACTCCTTGGAATACGAATTGTACGTTGGATGTGCATAATAGAAGTAGTTCTCTCATGTCGTCCCCTTCTATCAGTGTTTCCGCTCCTGATGATCGTATATATTCACATAGGATATTTATAGTTTTATTTACTGGAATGCTAGTAAAGAGTGACTTTATATCGAGGGACACCATTTTCCTCTCTTTCAAATTTAGGTCGCGAATTTTTTCTAAGAATTGAAAGCTATCCTGTACAACGTGGTCTATTCTTCCTTTCATGATAGGCTTTATAATCCGGCATAATAGTCTGGCTGCCCTGTGCTGTGGGGAATTTATCATAGATAAAATGGGCCTGAAAGGCGAAGTCTTTCATTGTTGGTCATTTGTGAACGTTAGCCATATCGGTTCGATTGAACCAGGGCTTGGCATGTTTACATTCTGTAATAAAAGTATTTTTGTGCGCTATGTCGATTACTTGTTTAGTCTCGATCTTCGAAATAATTTTGTTTAGAATCTGCATTATAGAATTTTATAATTGTTCTGTAGTGTCACTTTGTACCTCTTCGCGTTTAAATTTGGATTTGTCATTCAGAATTTGTAACATCGCCTGACTATAGTCCGTATAGTTCATTAACACTACACCTGTCCCTTTGTCTGGCTTCATGAGTCTGATTTGTTTGTTTCGTTGTAGCTCATTTAGTTCTTCTAGATGCCTTTTGGTGACCAGTTTATTGTCTTTGAATGTGCGCATATATTGGCCATACGCACTTCGGAGGTCCGATTTAAAGAGCGAGATGTCGTATTCCGTTTGATTTGTGTTTGTGGCATCTTCAAAGAAGCATTCCATTGATGCCTGCATATGCATTTCTTCACGTTCGTTTATTCTAGTTTTTTTATGCAGTATTTCGGTCCAAGAGAGAGAAGTTCATTTTGATGTTTTGTTAG
>JAQBSW010006277.1:0-49964 GCA_029291075.1 Eudiplozoon nipponicum | reverse complement strand
CTCGTTACGACCGATTCTTTCCCATCGTTCAATACGATGGTATCCTCGCCGTCTATGACGTGTTTTAATGCAGGTTCGTCAATGAGTGGACTAACAAACACTAATTTAACGATCAACAAGACGAATTCGTCGATGGTCGGCAGTCAAACGAAATATTCAATATTAGATGCACCCACTGTGGACGGAGTAGTAGATGCAGCTACCCTTTTGCGCTCTCTCTCGGCTGAACAGCTGGCCCAATTAACCGCTTTGCTTCCCACTGGGCTGACTTCGCAGCAACAGTTAGCCTTATTAACTGCACAACTGGAATTTATTCAACGGCAACACGCCCAAGAGGCGACAAACAATGCTACTGATGCTATTCAGAGTTCTACGAATGTGAGCTTGACGCATACAAATGCAGTGGAGAAACCATCACTTACACCAGGTACGCGTTTGTTGTTAGCTTTTTGTGGGTGAGGAAAAGTAAATCGATATAAGATAGAGAGAAACAGAGCGAGCGATAGGTTTGAGAGAGCCAGATAGAAAGGGCGAAAGCAAGAGGGAAGTAGAGAGATGAGAAAGAAGAAACGTGCAAGATGAGTGGTGGATGCATATAGATTAAGCCTAAGGTAGCTGCTTACAGGTCTGTTTTTTCTAAAAGTATTTAAATTCACTAGTTGGCTCTATTTTTGCGTATATGTTAATGCAGCCGTGCACTAGAAAGTTATAAAAGGCTATAATCAAGGTTTCGCTCTTTATGTAAACAAGTGACCCCTTAAGTACACACATTTTCCAGTATAAACTTAGAATTGTATAGTGTAAATAGGGTTCGAGCCCTGTCCGCGGCAAATTCTGGCCAATATGTGATGCATTCCCAATAAAGGCGAAACCGGTCTACTGGATGAATTGCCTTTTCTACACTATACAATTCTTAGTTTATACTGACAAATATATGTACTTAATGAGTCAGGTGTTTATATCAGGATCGCAAGCTTGATTATAGTAATTGTTATCAACGCCTGCGCCTCCAGTGTTCGTTTAGTTATAAAGGTCTGTTTGATTATCTATACAGCATTATGTTGATAAAAACAGAAGCAGTATTGCCTTCACTTAAAGCTAGCTTGGCCATACTGGTATGTGTTGAGAGCTAGGTTGCTTCATTCTTGTATTACTTAGGCAAGTATCTCCATCTGAACTAGTTCCTCCTCTTCATATATAACTCTCCGTTTCAATTTTTTGATTTATTTAAGTTATTAGATTGTCAATTTTTCGTTCTGAAAATATTTCTGTTATTGGTTTAAAAAAAAATTGTCTTCTAGTTTTATTTTTCTCATGATTGGCAATGAAGCGCCCGTTACTAGAGGTTATAGTATTGCTGTCAATGATGATGGTGGTGGCACAAAACGAATTTGTATACAAATCGAGTGCGTGTGAGATCAACTATTGATAAACACGATAGCCTGTTAGTCAAATAATATTAGGCATAGCGCACCTAGCGACAAATTTTATAATATAGGACTTAATTTTTATGTCAAAGTCATCATGAAAAAAAGGTTTAATCTCAAGTAGCATGGTGCGTATATTAATTACAGATAAGGGCTGGCTAGTTGTATTTATAGATCTAAATTGGTGCATAAAATGGTTCACGTGAAGAAAGGATTGAGCCGATAACAGACTTTGTTAATGCGTGAAATGAGCCACCCTGCCGCAGGGTGGCTCAGTGGTTAGAGCACCAGATTCCGAAGCAGACGTGCCCAAGCTAGAGCCCTGGCCGCGGCAAATTCTGGCCAGTACATGATGAGTTCCCAGTAAGGACGAAACCGGTTTACTGGATGAATTGCCTTTTCTGCACTATACAATTCTTAGTTTACACTGACATACTGTTTGCTTTCCAACCGCAGCAAGTATAGATACTATTATGTTATGCTTGTGAATAATGGATACAGTCTAATTTGCACGGTTCATTTGATATTTAATTCAATGTAGAATCTGTTAATGCTAGCATTGTACTGTGTATATGCGGTTCGAGGCCTGACGATGGTACTGGAAAAACCGTAACGAAATGTAGGCAATCAACGAAGATTAGATCGTACCTCATTTTCAGTGGTTAGTATGAATGATGATAAAGCCTTTGATGGAAAGGGACGAATCAGCATCCAGCCACAACGAAGACGAACTCGATGCGTACTTGTTATTGGGGATCAGTTGGATCTTTGCAAAACTAAAAGTGCAAACTGTTACCCACGAAAGAAAACCGTGGATACTCGAAAAAGACGTACTCGATTATGTTGTCAAAGAGAAATACAAATGCCTTTAAACTGATCATGTTTATATCTGACGAACGAACTCAGTCGTCAACTCAGTGATCTATCTGCCTTTGCACATTTGGAAGTCGAAGGTGACCAATCCTTGTTTGTCCAGAATTTGTCGCAGAAAAGGCTCGAACTTGGACACGTCTGCTTTAATTAAAAGGAAAGCTACTGCACATAGGCTCCACCTGAAGAAAAGCCTAACCAAACAACTTTAGTTATTATGTAATTGAAAATCGTCTTTAGCCTGCGGCAGATTAGCGCAATGAATAAAGTCGGACTTCAAAGCAACTGTACCAGGTTGAAGTCCCGTCCATGGCAACATTTTAGACAGTATTTGAAGAGGTCCCAGTAATGACGAAAAATGGTCTACTAAATGAATTTCCTTTTTAACTTTTTCCACGCTTAGTTTATAGTGACAAATATATGTAATAAGATTGGTGTTTATATCGAGCTAGCAACCTTGATGTAGATAAAAGCTACATGTTTTTTGAACATAAAAAAGAAAACAGCTTTTGCTATTTATTTTTACTTGACATTAGAAACTGTAACATAATTGTGTTTAAGTTGTTATGTGTGTGCTAATGCTTCGACATGTATTTAAATCTCATTCGTTAGTTTCTTAAAATTTGTTGCATATCACCTCGTTATATAGTTGAATTTTATAAGTTTTTGCTTCTAGATTATAATTAATTTTTTAATTCATCTCAAACAGGAGCGTTTGACAATGTGCCAGATGTATTTGTTGTTTCGACGATCTCATCGAATTTGAACAACAACATGCACAACATCGTCAATAGTAATATTGGTTTTAATGGTAATAACGTGGCAGCAAAAGAGAATACAGGAACTAATTCACGTCAAAAGTTGGCTAAATCTGCCTCTCAACCCTGTTTTCCATTAAATGCATTACCACCTGCTTGCGGTGTACAATCACTTAGTTGCCAAACCCTTCCAGCATTAAATACCACAAAATGTGCAATTTCGCTACCTAACAATCAGAGTAATAACGCTCAAATAACTTTGCAGCCCAGATTAGATTCAAAGTTAAGTGACTTTGGTGGTCTCACGTCGATCTCTGGCTTATCCGACTATGGATTATCACATTCTCAATCGAATCTTGTCTCAACTTCTCACGATCTGCAGCAACAGTTTTACGCTACAGCACCCGTGTCGACTTTCAGCACTATTCCCGGTGCATCTGTTGGTTCTAATAATTTTTCCGGCCAGTCTCTCGATAAAGATCGTTGTGGGCAGCTTCTAAACTTCGAAAATCAAGTTAATGCTTTGTTGCTGGCTGGTAGAAATGGTGGCGATCTTACTAGTGCAAGTATGGGTCCTGCAGAGCTGATTTCTTTAATGATGCTTCAAGAGTCCTCATCTACACCGTCCTTGACAACAACACAAACATCATCATCCTCATCTGCATTGCTACGTCAGCTGAAGGTGGAATCTACTTCTGACAAGCAATTGTCTCAATTTTCATTCCAAGATAATAAACCAACGTCTATTTCCTTGCCAAACTCTGGTAATCCAGCTCCTGATTTCATTGGTAATTTTACTGTTACTCCTAATACTAATCCTCCCAACAATAATTTAAGTACTATGAACAGCGGCACTAACACGTTTGATGGAAGTGGACGTATAGCTTCTTGCATTGGCGGCCCACCACAGTTAAATGATGCACAATTGCATAAACTCTTGCTACTACAAGAACAGCAGGCCGTCGCAAAACTCATGCTGATGGGGGCTATCAACAATGGAATGCCTCATACCATGAGTAACGGCGATGTCACGTCGAATGCAGCCATTTCGAATAATTTATCTGCTGGCATGGCGAATTTACTCGGAGGAGCACAGAGCGCATCGCTTGTCCCGGGCTCACTCGACGCTTCCTCGAAAGGTAATCCGGCTTCATATGCAGGAAACGGAAAAAATGCGCACAAAAGGTTAGTTTTGTGCAATCATACACTAAAAATTCAGGCATCGTAATAGTATCGATTTTGGTCAATGATAAGTGTTGCTGGTAAATATTTCAAGGTTTGTTTAACCAAACGCACTAATAGCACTAATTAATTAACAGAGCTATGTAACGCAATTTCAACGTGCCTCGTGTTACCAATGACTGGGCAAAATAGCTATTTGCTTAAACAGTAAAGCTCCAGAGTCAGTCAAAGGAAATTAAGCTCTAAGATATAATACAGACTGTAAGAACGAGTTGGCTCAAGTTTGCAGGAGCTCAAATTTGCGGTTCAGCTGAAGTCATTGAATAGTAATTTAGCCAATTTTCCTTTCGCAGTGTCCGCGGATTAAGGTTTATGCTTCATTCTTCAGTTTTACTGTAAATTTTGTTCCTTTCTTGAATAGCTATCTTGACTTTCCAATTTATCTTCTTTTCAAGTGTTACAGTTGTGGGAAGTAGCTACTTTAGCCAATATATCTGACATATCGTCGTCAAAAATATAAAAAAACACATCGAAGCTGAGTAAAATGGTCTTATTAAGAAACTAGAGTGAAAACAATACTTTGGTTGTTCTCGAAATATTTATATATTATTGATTGTTGAGAACTAATATACATACATTTGTGTATTAGTTATTTCGCAGCTAGTACAAATTAGTGCTTAAAAGACCAGAAGGATACGCGAAAGGCATCATGAACAAACGGTATATTCTCATGTACATTTGCGTTTCGTGCTTGAAGGTGATTCATCGGTAGGAGCTGCCACTACGCTCTAAACCTCTTGTATAGTTGTTCAATAAATTTGGTACAGTATTAGCTAATTAAATCAAGGTTCCGATTTTGGTATAAACACTTTTCCCATTATGTACGTACATTTTTCAGTATCAAATAAGAATTGTAAATGCTGAAAAGGAAATAATTACAGTATCCACGAATTTCTTTCGTTGGGTTCGGATTCGTCCCTTTCCTCCGAAAGCTTCAACATTGTTCATACTAACCACTAGAAATGAGTCACTATTTAATCTTCGTCGTTACCAGTCAACGAAGATTAGATCGTACCTCATTGCCTGTGGTTAATATAAACGATGTTCAAGCCTTCGGAGGAAGGGGGGATCAATCAGATCTTTGTGAAACTGATAGAGCAGAGTAACAACTCACGAAAGAAATTCGTGGATACTATAAATATAATACTCGCACTGCGCAACCATTGAAGAAATATCTGACAGACAGATTAATCCGGTTGACCAGTTTCGTCCTCATTGGGAATTCATCTCGTACTGTCCAGAAGTTGGCGCGGACAGAAGACGTGTCCGGGTTCGAGCCTTGTCCGCGGAAAATTCTGGACAGTACTTGATAAGCTCTCAATAATGACAGAACCTGTCTACAGGATGATTGCTTTTTCTACATTATACAATTTTTAGATTATACTGTTAAACGTATGTACACAATGGGTCAGATGTTTATCAAGATCGCAAGCTTGATTTAATTAATTGTTATCGCCGCCCGCGCAACCAATACACATTTAAATATAGGATTAGTTCTTAGAAATCAATAATATATGACTTATATTTTTCATCTATGGATGTCATGATTATCACAAAAATTTGGTAACTGATGTCGATCGAAGCCAAATTTTGCGGCTTCGCTGAAGAAGCAGGTTTTTAGAAATTTTGATAATCTCCAATTTGGTGAAATTTTTCTTCAATAGCATTGTGTTGATACCTGTTATAAGTTAACTATGTATTATCTAGAGTGTGCTGGCTTTGGAGTAACATTGAAAAGATGATATGAAACTGCTTCTACTGCTGTTTTAATGCACATGCGCATGTGTTGAATTTTTTCTGTAACCGGTCTATCCATATAATTCTTCTCGAGGTAATCGTACTTGTTTAAGGTAATTGGTCAATTTTCCATCGAGTGTAGCTAAGCCTAGTCTTTCGCTTACGTCTTTGCTTGACACTCATTAGCAGTTGCCTATGTTGATCATTTTCATTATTCTGGTGAATCGCAAGAACACATGCTGATGGCGAATTCTTTCTTGTTTCCACGAATTACTTTCGTGGGTTGTCGCTTTGCACTATCAGTTTCGCAAAGATCCAAATGATCTCTATTTCCAAGTACGCATCGAGTTCGTCTTCCTGATGGCTGGATGCTGATTCATCCCTTTCCTTCGAAGGCTTCGACATCGTTCATACTAACCACTGTAAACGAGGTACGATCTAATCTTCGTTGAAGCCTTCGGAGGAAGGGGACAAGTCAGCACCCAGCCATCACGAAGACCAACTCGATGCATACTTGAAAATTATGATCAATCGGCTGTTTGTGAAACTGACGGTACAACGCGAAACTTACTTTACTTACTTTACTGCGGCTGACTCTAAAGGTGAAGCTCGCACTGCACAATCATTCAAAAAATATCTGACGGTGAGTCCTTTCGTCCTTCTGGTGCTTTGGTTCGGTGCATTTGTCACATTCGGACTTAGTTTCCCCGTCATAAATGTAGATAGCAAGCCACATCGTGTTATTTGCTTCCACAAAGTAAAAGTGACAGTGAAGGTTGTTGTGTCTGCTTAATTTACGTCACTACATTGTCAGATGCTACGGAAGAATGTTTTGTCATGCATTTCAAAATCTTCAACTCATAAGCGGAGTCCTGGTTATTTTCGCTGTATGGTTTGTCATTCTTTGGCCTTGGTATAAACATTTATCTCATTATATATGCACTTTTCAGTATAAAGTTAGCACTGTTTAATATACTTTGAAAAAGGTGATAATAATTATTATAATCAAGGTTGCGGTCTTGATATAAACACCTGACCCATTAATTACTTACATATGTCAGTATAAACTATGAATTGTATAGTGTAGAAAAGGAAATTCTACACTATTTTTTTTCTACACTATTTTCTACACTATACAATTCATAGTTTATACTGACATATGTAAGTGGATAATAGTTTGAAACTCTCTGTTCCTAATTGTATCAAAGCTTTGTAATAGTGTACAATTGTGATTAATAAGCTCTTATTTAATTTATAATGGAAGACTTGTTGACGTCCAATGAATGTAGTAAACTATATATATATATGTATATATATATATATATATATATATATATATATATATATATAATATTATTGTGTGTGTGTGTGTTTGTGTGTGTGTTTACACAACTTAATAATTCTTTTTTTTTGACAATTTAAAGCGTAATACCTGGTAGACTTATGAGCCCTATTGTGCCTAATAACCCTTCATCACAAGCCGGGTTTGGAGCCTCGTCAATATCATCAAATGCGCCTTCTTCATGCGGTCTTGGTGCTATTGGATTTGGCGGACATGCCTTTGGGGCATCGACTGAGGGAAATTTTGCTTTTCAAAACAAAAATAATTCAGTTTTAAACGATATTAAAACAACTGCAGGTGGAATTTTGAACCCGATCGATCAACATATTGGGTCTAGTACCAGTTGTTTAATGCCAGGATTCGCCAATAGAAGAGGGCAAATGAGTGTGCCGAGTACACCTACGAACTCTGCATCTCTACTGGTCAGCGGTTCTTCTGGTAATTCGTCTTCCAATTTTATTGTTCCAGCACTTAGCTCTAACCAACAGATATCTGCCAATGCTCTGCTTAATGGATCAAGTCAGCTAGGTGGCAATTCTCTGGCCGGACTTCCAGAATTCATCAGTCTTGAACAGCTACAAGCATTAGTTTTCGCCTCACAGGGTTACACGTGACATCTAAAAGAACAATATTTTATCTGAGCATCCTCGCTAGTTAACTATCAAATCACACCGGATGCTTTACTGAAATCGACCATTGAAATGATGGTGAACGTTTTGAATAACGCGTATTCGGTCTGTTCGAGCGCACTAATCTATATAAAATTTAAAATTTGATGTCAACAATTTTGCCGTTATTGATAGTAGCAAATGTTTAAAAAATGCATACTTGGCAATTCACTTTGTGCAACGTGATGCGTTCTTCAATTATACTGGTGAAATATCATTTTTTAGAGTCAGTATTTGAAGAAATTGTCGTGTTAATCGAGCGGTGATGTCAACTTGCAGTGCATTTAATTTTTTCTTAGTTTCTTGCTGTAAATTGGGTTTTGATTACATTACAGTACCAATCAACTTACAATGTGATATGCATACAGGACAATAGTTTGTATAAAAAGCCTGTTATGCTTATGCAAGCTGTTGCATAAAAACCTTGCTTTTGATTTAATTTTTTACATACAGAATTTGATTTTTTTATAGATTTTTTAATTTCATATATTTGTTTATATTTGTATGAAAATCAGGTTAATTTTTGTGTTTGTTTCGTTGATTTTAGTTTTTATTTAGTACCTGGTGCGGAGCTCTCCATTACGGTGCACCCTTTTGCTAGCGACGTTAATTCATTGATTTTAAAGTTTACTGGCACATATCTCCAGCCTCGACAACATTTAATCCATAACGAATGCACATATAACTAATTAACACTGGAGCCTGTAATTAACTGAATATTTTTGTCGCGTGGTATTGGATAAGATATACGCATTCTGTTCTTTACTTATTGCCGAGAGACAAAAAGTAGATATTGTTTGTTACAACTCATTTGTGAGTCGACTATTAGGTATGTGACCGTTTAGGGTTATCTCAACGGTAATCTTTATATGGGTCCAACTTTTAACAACTACCTTATTGCGACATTTGTAAAAATTTGCAGTAGACTGGATTGAATAAGTATTTACGCTTTTCATTTAAACGCATGTTAATTTAAGTTATAATGAAACTGTCACATTGTAAATATACTTCTGTATGGCATTATAGTACAGATCTAGTTTGTTCCACTATTGATTTTTTTAATAGATTTGTTGACCCTAACAGCTGCAAAATATGCATGCATTGGGCATGAGGCGCCTAGTAACAAATTATTTTCAGCAGTCTATGAAGGACTAGTAATATTAGCTTTCTCCTTGATACGTGCGTCTCATGCTTACTGGTAACTGTTAATTCTGGTTTCAGCATTCCCTCGTGGGTATAATTGGCCTAAATTTTTGCTAAGCATGCCAAGCTTCATACATAACTATTGCTTTGGTTGCGTAGATGTATTTCCAATTCCGCAACCTTGTACAACAGCGTCTGTGTGAAAATGTATTTTTTCTAATTCATCCATTTGAGAATCTTCACATTTCGGTCACATTTCCATGTGAATTGTACTAAGCATTGTATAAGGTAGCAAAGGCAATTCATAAAATGGATTGGCACTCTTCAGGTACTGTCCAGAATTTTGACACGGGAGAGGCTCGAGCCGGGGTACATTTGCTTCGGAGTCTGTGACTGCAAAGTCGTGTGGAGTGTTCCTCAGTTCGAGCCCCGTTCGCTGCAGAATTTTGGATAGAACTTGAAGAGTTTCTAATAAAGAAGAAACCGATCTTACTGGATGAGTTACTTTTGCTATGCACGCAAGGCCTTATACACAACTATTGCTTTGGTTGTGTTAATTTCTTTCCAAATTCCACAACGACTGTGTTAACATGCCTTTTATCTGATTCATCTGTTTTAAATTTAACATTATCAATATGTCAGTCACACTTTCATGTGAATTTTGTTTGGCGGCTCTATATTTTGCATATTTCCATTGCGAATTGAGCCAGTCATTCTTCCGCTCTTTGTTCAATTTTCTTTCCTAGATAACAGTGGAACTGAACAACGCTTCGTAAACCTTTTCATGATAGTTTGCTTCGGCATATTTTCTAATTGCATTAACCTAATTTTTATTGCTTTGCGAAATAATCTTCCGTTCTGACGGCATTTTGCATAAGTAATGTTTTAGATAATATATTTCAAAATAATTGTGGTTAACTATATTCTCTATGATATTTGCGTACATTGTAGGTTTATTTTATACATCAATTTACAAGTTTACTTGTCTTACTTGCGCAGTTTGCCTTGAACTAGCGCTTTTCTATTTATGAAGCCCTCGGCATTGTTTCTGCACTGAAATTGTCCTTCGTTTTCAACCTAATTACCTATCAAATTTAAATTATTTGTTCTATAAGTTGTAACTAAAACTATTTTGTAACTGATATTTTATTTTCTAGTCCATTTTTTCATGACCAGTAGTTATCTACAGGCGTGATATTATCTCCTTCGCGCCGATATCTAGTTTTTATACACACAGTAGACCGTCTGCTGCCTTTTACGGTCATCGTCAAGTTTAGTGGTACAGTTCCACGGCCTCACGCTTCAATTGAGCCAACTGTGCGTGTGATTTAGCTTGGCTTGTATAGGTGTGTTTATGTATGTCAGTTTATGTGCATTTGTGTTAGTTTTCGATCCACAGATTAAATCAACATCTTTATGCTGATCGTTCAATTTAAAATTTTGATTAGATATTAACTCTTATATCTGTGTGTGTGTGTGAGAGAGAGAGAGAGAGAGTAAGTGTGTGTATAAGACTGTCTGTGTATGTGTGCGTGAATCTTTCTATAGTTTACAAAATGTTCTAAACGTTTGTTACTGATTAAGATAGCTTACCGGTATCGAATGCTTGTGCATTTTCACAGTATCTGTGACTGTGCCTTTCGTCAACAAGATTAGACTTGTACACATGCCTAATGTGAGACACAATTTTCTGTCACATCTATTCTTCAATTCTCATGTCTGCTTATTCCATTTTGTAAATAAACCAATTGTGCTGTGCTTCAGTGCCATACGTTTCTACTCGCGTCATCACAGCCACCTTGAAATCTGCTGATACTTCTGTTCAGGGTAATAAGAACTATGATGCTAGTGATGACGATGTTTCCTACGTTAATATAAAATTTTACTCTAAAATCGTCTTTAGACTTTTCATTTCTATGTTATAATGGAGGAGCATATTACGTGGTAATTAAATGAGTATCAGCATTTAGTCACATAGTGAACCTGTAAACGCGGAAACTATGCTGAAAGAATTCATAATTTATGCGCAAATATATCGACCAAGGTCAAACACTTACAAAAAGGGGCTTTCTTAAATCCTGGGCAAAATAATCAGAAAGTGAAGAATTTTTCGTAGAACCACTCAATGCAGCATGTTCAGTTTTCTAATTCCCTAACTTCCATTCAACTAGTGCATACCAGTGTAACAAAGGACAAAAATTACGGAGAGAATCATATGGAGCATACGGTTTTGTTCTATACAAAGGTAAAATTTTATCCATCTTATAGTGGCAAGGTTAGAAATATTGCTTCCAGTACGATTGGCTTGTAAGTGCAAGTTTTCAGGCCGAAAATTCGTACGTCTACAGGTCAGTCAACTTTTTTAACAGATAAAGTGGTACTGTCAAGCAAATGTTGCACTGAGGCACGTTAAGCGGCTTAGCTGGTGGCACATCTCGTCCAGGTTTGTAGCTGACATATCGGAAATTATTGTAGTCTATGGTTCCGCTCCTCAGAATCTTTTCAGAGTCGACTTACTTTCGTTAGAATAGTTGCCGACCCTATAAGTGTCATCTTTGAAGCAAAAACCTTTATTTCCTGCAGTGGAACCAACATCAGTTTAACTGTATTTGTTATTTTCCAGTGTGGTTTATAATAGTAACGCCCGAATGATTAGTCTGGACGTGCCGATTTTCATTTCACGGTCATTTTGCCTAGATAGCCCTTTGAAAATTCGAAAAGATATCGTGGTTGTAATGTACGATAATGCAGTACGGGAAAATTATTTCAGTGTTGGATTATCGAATTGTGTTCTTCATCACATTGGATGATGGTCTTACTAATACCAGCTTCGAAGCACTAAATAGTTTCCCTTATGGGAGCCAACACAGGCAACATTCTACGTGTTTGGTACCCTGAAACTTCATACTAATGCGTCAACTGCTTCTGACTAGGACGCGCCATTGTTTGACCGGAACATTTTATGACGAAGGTCATACCTAATTTTTAAACACCTCAATTGAAATTTTGTTGATCATGTACGTTAAGCGGTATGGCCTTGTCGCGCATTTTGTCTAGAACGACATTTGATAAATCGAATAGTGATAATGATGGAAATGTTATATTGTGCGATTCGAGCAAGTTATTCCATTGCTGGTTTGGCGAATTGTTTTTAATCACAATAGATGATGAACTTACAATGATGATGGTGGAAATAGTTTCTGTTCCATATGTAGCAAATAATTTCAAATCAAACGATCATTGTTTGCGCGAGTGTTTATACAAGCTATTCAAATCAAAGTTGGGATTTTGATATAAACACCAATCCCATTATATATATACATATATATATATATATATATATATATATATATATATATATATACTATGCTTTGCATAATGTGGAACCTGTGGCTAAGCGATTAGGATCACAGACTCCGAAGCAGACGTGCCTAGTTTCGATGACATTCCGCTGCAAATCTGGACAGTACTTGGAGAGTTGGCACTAAAGAAGAAACCGGTCTACTGAATGAATTGCCTTTTTGACATTATACACTGCTTAGTTCATACAGATATATTCATATACATGAACAAATCGGTTGATATATTTTTGTTAATGATGAATGGCGGCAAGTTATGCGAACTGGCTAATCGCGCATTTTGTCTAGGAAGACAGTTGCCTTGCCAATAAGGATGAATCTAGTCTACTGGATTAATTACCTTTCCTATATTCTGCAATGCTTCGTTTATACTGAAAATGTATATCTATAATTGGACTGATGCTTATATCGAACTTGCGATCATGATTTAAATAAATGGAATTTTTGCTTATCGTATTTTGTCGGTTATATCGTGATAACTTATTATCTTATAAATACAAGATTTGAAGATCAATTATATGTTTCCTGGTGAATAGTCAGCATTGGTGTTGTTATATCCTTTATGTAGCAGCAAGCTACGCAGTAGTGTTACCAGTTAGACTGTCGGCGGTGCGCTGTTTGGCAGACCGGGAAGCACTGTAGTAACGTATCAACATCATTTATGAACACCAGTTGATATTTTGATATTGTGGCATGGTTTGCTGACTGACATAACGCGCATCTGTGTAAGGAGCCAGTTGAGTTGCCAATAAGTACAAAACCAGTCTACTGGATGAATTGCATTTGAAACCTAATAATATGTTTATATTATACTGAAAAATTCATATACATAGAGAATGGACTTGGTGTTTATATCAAGATCGCAAATTTAAATAAGTGTTATCATCATCATCATCATGTCCAGTCATACAAAAGTCAAAAGTGACTAATGTTTCACTGCCATATAACCACAGGGAGTGAAAAAAGTATATAAATGAAAGCAGAAATAATATTTTAGACAAAGTATTAGTGAGATTTACGAGAGAGAGGCAGAGAGAAGGAATACCTAGCTTCTATGAGTAAATTTATCAGGACAATTCACAGAAATGAGGCAAACTAAACTTCTCCACAACGCCATTATGGCCAAGTTAGCATTCGGGCAAGGCGACATCAGCAATACAGCTTCCTTCCGGATTTCACTGTATCACGTCATAAACTGACCAAACCCCGCAGCTAACTTTGCCCTACTACAAAAAGACAGTTACAAAGATGATGCTACTAGACATCTGCAACGAGATCGCCACTGAGCTCGGTTCGATTCCATATCGCTAAGGGTTTCTAACCAAGAACTATGATACGCACGAGGACACCATCCTGGCAGACGAGTGGGTCCTATACTACCCAATTTGGATGTAAGTGACTTCAATTTTTTCTGCCATGTCATAATCTGTCAACCTTGTTTCTTACGCCAATTTGGTTCTGGATGATAGAACAGAGCTCTACTGGGCAATCGAAATGAGGGAATACGCAAAACGTGACCGAGCCAACGAAGTTGATGGAGCCTTATTTGTTTTTATAACGAGGAACACTTATTGGTAGATCCAAAAATACGTCTACGGATGTCAACGTTAGTTATTCGTTGTTGGTAACCAACATGTGCTTTACTTCTCAAACACCGATGATCGAATTCCTGCAAGTGTCTCAAATCATCAACTCTAAGAGGCCAAGTTTCACTAGCGTATACTAAGACTGCGAGTACAGATGCATTGTAAATACGACCTTTAAGGCAAATTGAAATATTCGCTTTTCTCCATAAATGACGAAGGTTAGAGAAAGCTACTCTAGCTTTCGTGATTCGTATTCACACCTTTTCGGACATATTGCCTAAGTTATTGATAGAGCTCCCAAGATATGTAAATCTGTCGACTATGTCTAAATCTTCATTCTGCAGTCGCAACGTTGGAGTGAGTGGTGGGTGATCCTGTAATTGTATCTTACATTTACAGGGTGCGAAATTCATACCGAAAGACGGAACAATGTCTGTTAATCTATTCAAGGTGGTCTGGGCAGCATCCCGATTGCCGAATAATAGTATGATATCGTCCGAATAGTCAAGATCGACTAGTTTATCGTCCTGCGTGGAATCCAGCCTGCTCTTCTCTTGTATGTGATTCACGTGAAGCACTAAGATGACGTAGGATAATCGAAGCAAATAACCTAGATACGACCGGAGTCAAGCTTATACCACGATGGTTATCGCACGAATTACGATTGCATTTTTTTGATGATGGGAATGATGGTCGACTCATTCCAATCAAGTGGTACGGTTTCCTCATTCCATATAGTATGAAAATGTTTGGTCAATGCTCCTAACATTATATCGCTACCATTCTTAAACAATCCTGGAAGCAAATCATCGGGGCCTGCGGTTTTGCTGTGTTTAAGAGATAGAATTTCACCGTGTACTTCTAACTCGGATAGTTCTTCGGGACTAAAATTCCACACTGTTAATACAGACATGTTTTCGGGAATCGGAACTGACGCGGGTGGCCAAGAAAATTGAACTTTGAAGTGTTCAGCCCACCTGTTAAGACGACTTATTTTATCGGTTATTAAATCGTTGTTACTATCATTTATAGTTTCACTAACTTTTAATTTTCTCGGACCTGTTACGCGAATAAGTTGGAACAAACAGCGAATATTATCTGACGCGAAAGCTACTTCCATTTCTTCAGCCTTTCTGGTCCAAAAGTTTTCGAGATCCACTTTTAGACTGCGCTTAAGTTTGTGTCTTATATTGCGACTGGTATTATTATGAGTCGAGTCAGGTGGAATTTGGCGCCTTATTTCCAGTATCTCCATAGATTTTACAGAGAGCCAGTGATTATTTCTACTGGGGCCTGCAATGCCACATACAGTAGTAACTGCATTGCGCATAGTGGAACTTATCTTGGAACAAAGCGTATTCGGATTTTCGCCATCCAGACAAGTTAGATTAGCCTTCAGAATATTTTCATAATTTTGTCGGAAGGATGGTTGTTCGAGTTCGTTTACATGAATTTGGGGTTTATACTTAAATATTTTCCCGCAAAATTTTAGTGTAAATCTACAACGGATAAGTGCATGGTCCGAGTCGACACAAGTGTTCCAAAAAGAACGACAATCCTGGATGCAACGACGCCATATATTTGAGTCCACCGTTGTCCGGGTGCTGGAGGACGCCATGTAGCGCATCGTCTAACACTATGTCTGAAATTTGTACTACTTAAATATAATCTATGTTCCGCGCAGCTATCCAAAAGCTGTTCACCATTATCGTTGCGCGTCGAGCTTAAATTGTACCTTCCACCTAAATGAAATTCTGCGTTACTTAAGCGCCCAACTTGAGCAATTATGTCACCCACAGCCAAGACTCTATCTGAACTTCGTGCTCTACTTAATAATGAGCTTAGTTCAGAGTAAAAAGCGTCCTTGCTTTCGTCTTTGCTGCAATCGATTGGAGCATATGCAGATACAACGAAGAGGCAACGATGATAACGGTTTTTTGCTTTGATTTTAGTAGATGTATTTAAACATGTCGCACACAGTCGACTATTTAAAAGGATTCATTCAATTAAGCAAGCTTCAGCTCGTGCGCTAAGGGCAATACCAACGCCCCATTTACCGGCTTGAGAGAACTCTGTGGAACCAGACGTTCGAAGCCAATAACGGGTAGATAGGGATGGCACAACCAGTTCTGTAATACACGTAGGGTCCTGTATTCGGGTTTCAGATACGCAACATATGTCGATTTCTAATTTATCCAACGTGCGAGCAAGAGATTCTTGTTGTCAAAGTTCTTTTAATTTTCTAACATTAAATGCGCCTACGTTAAAACCCAACCTAGGTTTAATGAATGATCGTCTACTAGAACTATTTTCGATATTTGGCAACTTGATATTGGGCTCAGTGTAATGATCTAAACCAACCATATTCTTAGTATCTAAAAGAGTGTTATTGTCAGATTGAGAAGAGAAAGGAGAAGGAGAGGAGGCAGGATCGGAGATAAAGTTGTCTGCAGTAGCAGATTTCGCTTATCCACCCTGCGCGTCTCAGCAGATAAGGTGACACGTTTTATACTGCGCGACGGCCGATGCAGTATGTAATCATTGTAAGTTGTATATTTCATGGTTATATATATGGACAGTAAAAGAACACTAGGCCGCCCATTCATAGTTATGGTGTGTATTCGAAGTTTTCCTTCTCCTAGATAGTTTGCCAAACAATGCTGATGAGCACTATCTGCTCAGATGCCAGTGGCCAAAGTTTCGTTCAGCAGCCGAAACTTGCCCTTCATGTTTGGAACGCTTGCTCTCATTCCGTCACTACACATTTGACAAAATAAGTTATAGCTCAATTGAACAAACTCGAGGTTTCACATGAAACGGGACGATGGCTGTCTCTTTATGACCCGGCAAGGTTCGTGCTACCAATCCAGGGTTGACTAGCTTGAGCCGGCCAGTCGTCAGGCAGGAATTTCTACCGCTACAGGCCCGCGCAACCGATTTTTACTTAATTAAATGTGTCTGACCGTAGATTTGCCATGCTGTCACTAGGTAAGTACTACATGTCTGGTATTGGCTACAGAATAACGCTCTGCTAGGCAATCGAATTGAAGGCATATGCAAAACGTGACCAAGCCAGCGCAGTTAATCTAACTAGGCGCCATTGTTGGCTCATTTATAGATACTTAAATAGATTCTTTAAATAAAGTTTGCGAGCTTGAAGTAAACACTAATCCCATTGTATATAACCAGTCGTCGAACAACATCAAAAACTGCCGGCAGTCGACGACTGGTTAAATACACTGGGATTGGTGCTTACTTCCAGCTCGCAAACTTGATTTAAAGTATTGTTACCACCACCCGCGCAATAAATTATTTTTTTAATTTACTTAAACGGATGTCGGAGTTTCCTATTATCTGTTAGTAACTGTTGTATATCATGCTTATAAAACAATGTTTTTTCGAATGCCTATAGGCGTTATTACCTTATTCAAAGTCCCAATTCTCACTAGCGTACAATAAACCTGCACGTACAGATGCATTGCACAAACTAACTTTAAGTCTGCTACGCGAATCGCGTTTCTACATAAATGACGAAGGATGGGGAAATTTTCTCTAGCTTTCGCTATTCTCACACTAATCTCATCTTCCATGTTGCTTGATTGGTAGTACAACTACCAAGATAGGCAAACCTATAAAATGCCTACAGATCTTTGCTTTGCTGCTGCAGAGTTTACGTTAGTGGTGAGTGAAATTAGAAAATGAAACATTATCTAGAATGAATTTTTAATATTTGAAATAATTGACTAGTCGACTAATTTCTTAATGCAATTATGAAGCCTTCTTTGCATCCTATGAATTTTGCTCAATGTTTAACGTAGCGCTAAATTATTTACGCTTTAAAAACTGACACTGTCGTGTTGTCGCCAATCTACTCTTTACCTTGCAACTAGTTTGCTTTACGTATTATTCAAACTCGCGGGCACATCCACAAAAAAATATATCATGTATACTATTCACTTACAAGCAAAAAATGCATGAATAAATATACACAAAAATACATACAAAAATAAATCCATTGAAACATATTCACGTTTGTGTATATGTAAATCATGAATTTACGGATTTATAAATAAACACATACATTTATTAACGTATAGATGCATACATACATACATAAATGTATAAAAATATACATAAAATTTACATACATACACATTCATGCATACATACGAACATACACGGACCAATGTACACATAAACATACATACATACCTGAATTCATACATGCACAAATAAATACATATATGCATACATAAATAAGCAAACATATAAATACATACATACATGCATGAATTCATGTTAACATATCTACATAAATTCATACAGACACGTATGCATGTACCCATACTTACATATATATATATATATATATATATATATATATATATATATCTGCTGACATACCTATATATAGACACACACTTGAATGAATGTATACATACGTACTTAAATTCATACATATACAAATTCATGTATGCATACATAAATAAGTGTATATACAAACACATACATACATACATACATATATACCTAGACAAGTTCGCACATAAACACAATGATGCATGCACATAGATAATACCTACATACATGAATTCATGCATAAATACATACATACATGTTTGCGTACATACGTGCACATATGAATAAATACATACATCCATACATACAGGCATACATGAACACATATACATATATGCCGAAGAGTTTAGTGGTTTCCCCTTCGGTTTCAAACATTCACTAGATTTGCCTCGACTAACTTATGAGCCATGCAAACATACGTATAAGCGTACATAAGAACTTACTTGATTTCATTTATACATACATACATGGAGATGTAGATCACCTGCAACGTTTTTTTCAAAATATCTTTTCCATTAACACAGTATTAACAAGGTCATCCTAGCAGACATAATTTGCTGATATATTCGCACAGATTTTTGCCACTCAAGAGTCTCTTGGCTAATAATGGTTCTATGCGGCGTTTTCCAGAAACCGATATTGCGAATAATTATATCTGTTCATTACGCAGCTGATCCACTGCAGCGATTTCTAAATTTTACTGGAGTTGAAACATTAGGCTAACGAGCAGTATGTGTAAAAGGTCTTCCAAGCCGCGTCTCGGTGAATACAAATGACGTTTCCATACAATGGTTAATGGTAATATTTCATCAAAGATAGCCGATTAGAAATTGTCGGATCGTAAAATTTGCTTACAAGCAATGCCTTCTGGCGCTTAGCAGCAACCACCTAACTTAAATCGAGCGGATAAATTTACTTTCAATGATTTCAAGGTATTGAAAGTTTGTGACGATCTTCTTCAATGTGTCTGCATTATAAGAAATGATCGACAGTACATTAGATGTTAAGATCTAGGATTTGGTACTTAGTGAAATAGACGGGGGATTCCAGAGTAGGTCACATAATTTGCCCGAGGCAGCTGTAACAAGGCTAATACTTAAGTAATTTAGGCAAAATCTGATCGGTCTGGCGACAGCAAATATACAAAGTAAACCCATTGGATGGATGATTGGTGCCAGTCTTGTTCTGCACATTCTTTTCCAGGGATCTAAATTAGCCATAATGACAATTTTGATGATTTTAGAATCAAGACATGCTGGAAAGTAAACTTTCGACCACAATCATGGATTTTTAGGATCTCGTCTTCCTCTTTGCCGCCATGGCATCATCGTCAGCAAAAAGTTCATTGATAAAATATTAATCAAGATTTTGGGAATGTCCCGTCCTTGTAGAACACTGGGGACAATCACAGAGTTAATAAACGGGCCTTTTAGTTATTGTTATTTGCTAAATCACTGAAAAACAACGTAGCTCGTCATAGAATTTTTGCAACATATAATTGGTAACAACTAATTAGTCTAGAATTTTATGACGACTCTGGACACGTCTGCTTCGGAATCTGTGGCTCTAACCACTAGGCCATCCTGCCGCGTACTACACAAGATTTTCCGTTATATACTAATTAATGTTTGTCGGTTGACCTTTCATTAAAGAGGAGCCTATATAGCATAACTTTAGGTTTGTTATGTTGTGCAACTTATTAGATAACATTGGATTTGTGGTTGTCTTAAGATTTGCCGGTATAACCCGCGAAATAAGTGCTGTTTAATTCTGTAACTTATATAAATTTGGCGAAAGGTTCTGAAAGTTAATCTTCGTGACCGCATAGAAATAGTACAGCCAACATTACCAGTGAAGCACATACGAGACTATTAAATGTGAAAGCCGCATATCCTATTTTCTTTACCTTACATAAGGATTTTGATTTGATCCTTATTAGTCAATTTTCCGTTGATCATGATAGGTTAAAATCTGTCACTGTGTGTCACTGACCGCAGATCTTCCATGTTGTGCGACTGGTTAGATACAATGGAATTGGGGTTTAACTGAGGCTCGCAAATTTGATGTTACTATTGGCGCAATCATACATTGTTTAATACAGTAAAAGTTTCGGTATTTGCTTTTCGATTTGCTTCCAATTTCACCCTTTCAAAACGATTAATGCTAAATGCCCTGCAACGAGAGAGTGAATTTTGGAAAAGTAATGCTGCAATATTCTTTACATTATACATAAGTTTTGTATTTTCTCTGAATATTTACAATTCCATACAGGTTAATTCGAAATTAATATACAACCATATGCAAAACTACTGTGATATCGCTTCGTTCAATAAGTCGAATACAAATGTTAATAAGAAAAATTTAAAAAGAATTTTTGGTAGAAACAAAAGCTGTTAATGACGTAATGGCGTGAAAGTTATGATAATAGAATATGTGAAGTTTTGCATAAAAAATAACAAGAAAGCGCCAAATTCCACCAAAATTTATTCTTGGCTTTATTAGTGTACACAAGAATTCAATAAACACGGCTAAACGGTAAGAAAGCAATTAATAAATTTAGAAAAGGTTGAAACAGAAAATTCAGCAGAATTATCGAGTGTCGAAATAATCGGTTTCTGTAAGATTACTTTGTTCGAAAATGGATTATCTTCGCATTTTATTAAAAAGATTGTAGATAAAATAAAATTTGGTGTTAAAATGCATAAAGATTATCTCAAATTTGAATATTATAATTTCATTGTTAGATTGAAAAACCGATGCATTTTATCCTTCTAAATCGAGTATAAATGCATGACGGAACATATATCTGTATTGAACTACAGATCTATATAATTATTTAACGATATATATATATATATTTTTTTTATAGTGAGAAAAGAGTTGCGATTTTGCTGAATACAGGATCTCGAAGAAAGTTTACCCGCTTTGAGCCCGGTCGTGGGAAATTCTAGAACGTACCTGACGAGTTCCCTATTACGATGAAACCGGATTCACTGAAAAATTGCCTTATCGACCTTAATAATTGTTTATTTTACACTAACATATATATATATATATATATATATAAATCATTTAACTCCATATTTGTAGATATTGAAAGTATGATTTAAACATTAAAAATAAGGGCAAATTGATAATTCCATTCGTATCGGTAAAATCCTAGAATTGGTTATAATTGCTGCAGGCAGGGATCGAAAATTCAAACATATGGTACATAGGTCGGTAAAATCTTGAACTTCCTTCATCTTCAGATGATGTAATTTTTGGCCTCAATTGATGGGTTCTCACTTGTCCCTTCTTCTTTAAGCCTTCAATTAGCTGATTGTCTGAAAATGACGTTGGATCAAGATTTTCCATTGTTCTTTGACCAAATTTTCGAGACTTCATTTCCAGTCTCATCTTCAGGGTTGACACAATACGCACAGGAGTAAAACAAAACTTGTGATAAATGTGGTATTCTCATTCAAGACAGATATATTTATATCTATTTTAATTCTAAAAGTACTTTTAATTGTCTTCCTAATATCCAGTCTTCATACCTAGTCTCTAATATTATCAATGCCGCGTTTTGCGTACGCGGGTAATAGCTGTACACGGGCAGTTACACAAAGATCCGATTTGTCACTATTTGAAATTGACTCATTTTACTTCCTCAATGATCCAAGTCTTCTATACCCTAGTCTACACACCGCAAAACATTGAGTTCTAGTCTCTAATACTCAAATGTATACAAAAACTTATCCCTGTCCCCCTCTGCGCACACAACTACATATAAACATGTGTATTTTACTAAAGTGACATTTATTGAATAACTATAAGCACACTTAATGTATTGACAAACACGCCTATCACTGATATCTTTATTTTAATTTCTGTTCCGGACGCATAGAAAGATCAACAAATTTTGAATTCAATGTTGCAGTAATCCTCACATTCTACACATGTCATATTCATGACGTTCATTCCTGATTTTATTTCAATTGATTCTCTAATCAACCTGGTTAATCTATTTCGGTTACATTGTGCAATCCGTTTACAGCCGTCCCAGTTTATCTGATGACCTGTCTCCATTGAGTGCCTGGCTAGAACTGATCTATGACTATGTCTGTATTTGCATGCAGTCTTATGTTCACCTCTACGTACCTTTATTGGACGCATGGTTTCACCTATATACCTAAGATTGCAATCTTTACAAGGTATCTCGTAAACCCCTGATGTGTTGAGAGGTTCTATTTTTTCTTTCTGATTCGGTAACTTATTGCCTATTGTAACTGGTTGTCTTAACACTGTTCTTATGTTGTATTTTGTTGCTAAAAACCTAATCTTTATACTTAATTTGGAGTCTGGTAGAACCAGTGTTCTGTGCTTATCTTCATTCTGATTATCTAAATCTCCTGCCAGTTTCTCCTGGGTTATTCTTCTATTAAATCGCAATAATGTCTCCTTTATGATTTTCTCAGGTATTTTTTTCGGATAACCATTTATCCTTAATATGTCTTTCAACAACGTCATTTTCAGACAATCAGCTAATTGAAGGCTTAAAGAAGAAGGGACAAGTGAGAACCCATCAATTGAGGCCAAAAATTACATCATCTGAAGATGAAGGAAGTTCAAGATTTTACCGACCTATGAGTGCTAACAATTGTCCCGCACAAGCAAAATGCGGTCAAATCCGAAACAAAAAGGACAGCACTGAGACAACAAATACATCTTTTAATATGGTACATATCCATACATCTCATCCCATACGACATGGGGCCCGAGAATTGCAAGTGATTTTTATACTGAACAAATTGCGTTTGCTTTATTTCCCAGTCGAGCTGGCAATAAGTTGAAGCAGAAGCAGTAACAAAAATTACATCGTTATTATCATCATTGACACTGGAAAGAAACATATAAACTATCGATTAAATCTTCATTCTATGAACTACGTTGGATTAGCATGGTGATATATCACAATTCATAAATAATCTATCATAACTCATATCATACGGTAAAATAAAATAATTGTATATGCATGATCCAAAAATCAAGCATTACTTAAACACAATTCATCAATATAAAGGTAACGAGATTTCAAGCAGTGTTTAGTTCAGCAGTGAATACTACTCCTACCCGCACACTGCAACAAACACTAATAAGTCAACATATAATAAGTAATAATAATAATATATAAACTGAAATAAACTTAAGATAAGACCAGATTTAATTCAATTTAATGGTAACTAATTGGTTTTATAACTGATAAATCACTTTTTTATTTATTCAAGAATTTAGTTGGCCTTTTTATCTAGAATAAAATCTTTTTCCATTTTTAGACGGTTTTTTTCTACAGATGAATACGCACTCGGCTCAATAATTAGGGATTTCGTCAATTTTACACTTTCGCTTGTCTATATATATATATATATATATCGAACATACTTTCAATGTTGTACTGGGAGTGCAAACTTTGTTCTTGTTATTTAAATCAAGGTTGCGACCTTGATTTAAACATCCCATATATATATATATATATATATATATATTTGTCAGTATAAAATAAGCATTGTATAATGTAGAGTAGGCAATCCATTCACTAGACTAATTTTGTTCTTATTGGAAACTCTTTATGTACTGTTCAGAAATTGCTGTGGACAGGGCTCGAGCTTCAAATTCTGGCGAGTACATAAATAGTCCGCAAAAGGGACGAAACCTGTCTAGTAGATGGATTGCCTTTTCTAAATTATAAATTGCTTATTTTATACCTATATACGTATATATATATAGGGGTTGGTGTTCATATCAAGATCTTAACCTTGATTTAAATAATTGTTATTAATGTCCACGTAACCAGTGTCATTCAATTATACATGTATTCTTGATTTTGTGTTTAAATAAATCGTATGAATCAATCTGGTCTAATTGTGGAAGTAGAACACAAAAATATTATTTCATCATCGCAAAAAAGGCAATAATATTTACATCATTTGGCGTGGTTCTAGGAAGCTCCCAGGTATTGACAGTGTCTGGCCAAACTGCTCAGATCTCCATAAATCTAGCAAGTCTTTAAATTGTAATTCGTTTTATTAGGCTTCCACATTTAGTCAACTCAATTATGTGTCTAGTCCTATATGTACACCAAACTCCATATTAATTTGCAAACGCCAGATAGGCTGTGAGTTCAATTGTTCCCGTACCAAACTAAATTTGATTGACATTAAGTAACATTCTATGCCCAAAATTATTGTTTTACCTATTTTAGTTCTTCACATGTTAAAACCATTTTGATAAAGTTGATTGTAAATAACTGTGAATTTAACTATGAAGATTTCGAAAAGAAAAGTTTGTAAAGTTCAATCCCTGCAGTCTTTTAACAGTACAGTAGACTTTCGACATTGAATAACTTTACAATGTGGTCACGCAAAAGAACATTTAATATGAAGACAAGAAAGATGAATTGAGCGACTGACAACATTATGCGACCATGGAATTTGACTAATTGAAAAAAAGAATTTTTGAATTATGTAAAGCAATAGAATAACAGTTTTTTCTCTATCATGTGAGATTCATAGAATAAATTTAACGAGCATACTAATGTAATTTGAATTGAAAAATAAATAATAAATGGAAGTACAAATTTATCGTAAGGCAGGTAAATAAAACTTGGTTAAAAACTGTCAATTCCTTTTCGTCAGAATATAGCTCGACACTAAGATTTGGTATGACATAAAGTCAATTTTTTAAAAACAATGAGGATGAGTTACCTTATCAATGGGTTGATTAACACAGGCTGAATCCCAGTTGTACAGATTCTAGAAAATATTTTTCTTGACGCCTTCTTCAATTCACCCATCGTAAAAATTAAAAAAAACAAATTAATGAAGCAATCAAGGAGGAAAAAGTTGGATTAAATACATAAATTATACAACAAACAAGAATCGGGAAACTCACTTACACAAGCACACACAAATACAAACGGCATTTTTAACCGTGTTTTATATACCTATTACAAATCTTTGATTCCACACATGATTTATTACTCAATTCAAATTACGCAGGTATAAAAATGGCTAAACTAAACATACCATTTTTACTCAAATAATGAATGAGCTGCGCTTATATAGCACATAACATTATTTAGACAAATTAAGCAGAAAATCCATTTTTTTCAAATAAGATCTGAAAGACAAATATATCAACTTCAGCTCACTATTATTTTATCACGATAAAGAAGTTAGTGCCAGCGTTCTGCACATAATAAAATGCAAGTTTCGTAAATTGAAACATGAAAATATGTGATATGACAATGTATTAAATGTTTATACTACAAACTGAAAGATTATTATATGGTAACAGAGAAGCAGATGACAATCTTGCATATTTAATGAGTGCAGATAACTTAAATAGAGAGAAAACGTTTTCATCAGCATAAATGGAATGTAAAAGTACGGTAATACAACTCTATTATGCAATATAATTTTAATTTTTTACTAATATGGTGAGTAAATAGTTTTCTGTCTCTTTGACATTATTAGTTTGAAGTTACTGTCCAATGTGTACATTACTAAATCTCGTGTGTATGTAAATCCAAAGACTAATTAATTTGCTGGAGCCGAACAAGAGCACATTTTATCAGGAAAAATAACGGTATTGTCCACAGTTTAACATGAAATAGCTAACAGACCATAAAACAAGGTTTTAATGTTTTGGTGTTGTCCGATAGGACACAACCATATCATACAAGTTTCATGAATTATTACTGATAAAAAGTGAAATAGAAAAGAATTTACTTAATAATAAAGACCGGTCCATTATTTATATATATATATATATATATATATATATATATATATATATACATAATGGGACCGATCTATATATATATATATATATATATATATATATGTGTGTGTGTGTAATATAATGTAGAAAAGGCAATTCATCCAGTAGACCAGTTTCGTCCTTATGGGGAACTCTTCACATACTGTCCAGAATTTAGAGGAGATAAAGAATAAAATTAGGTTGGTGTGCATCTGAAAATCGTGCGAAATTGGCAGCCATAGTGGCGTTGTGGATTAGTTAAAAGGCCCTGGAGTAAAGCCCCCCCTGATTCGAGTCCCGACCGCGGTAATTATACCACCTACATCTTGAGTTCGCAGTATAGACGAAACCGATCGAGTTGATGAATTTCATTGGCTTGTTTACGCAATTTTTAGTGTATAACGAAAAATTAATTGAGAAATTTCATCTTAAATTTAAAAAAAAATAAACCACTAGAGAGCTAAACAAGTCATGAGACAGTCAACTGTATGCATGACGGCGAGAATTTCGCTGCCAGCCTCTGTCAAACTTTATTTCCCCTAAAGTCAGTACATGTTAGCACTAGAAAGAGTGACAGCCACCATCAGAGTCGACTCGAGTATCACTCTAGAGATAAAGAAGTACTATCCTTTCGTACAGGCAAATTTGATGACAACCCTGCTGGTATGACTGCCTAGTGCCATTTGGTCGTTATGCCAAACATTTCCATGAATTATTAATAAGAATTCATTTTTATGTAACATTTAACCATATCGCATTCTATAACGCTAATAGTGCAATTGTTTTGACTGCATGGCTTTCATTTCTGTTACCCTAATGAACTTTTGTAGTGCATCTATTCTTAAATAGTGATACCGTCAAACAAAAATCATACACTTCATTTCCATATGAATTACACATTGAATAAAATTCCACATCAACTAAATAACACTTTCAAATCAGGACAATTCAACAATCATTTATCTCAGAACAAAGTAAAACGATATTCAATATTTTAACATAAGAATTGCCCTAAAATTACCTATTATGTGCAAATTTGCGTATGATTTAGAAGATTTTCATCAAAAGTATAAAGCAAGGTCGTATGTCAAACGGAAACTTTCAGTTCAAGAGGAGTCACGATAGTATGAGCAAGTAGCATAATTGACAAAAACGCTTCTTTATCTAGAAATATATATAGTAAAACTCGAAGGCGTTTCCCATGTGTCATTATTCAATATTTACTTATATCTTTCAGCTTAAATACAAACAGAAAAAAAAATCGTTATAGCGAATTAGCGATGCAATAAGTATCAGATGTTTTGCATTAATTGATCAAGTCAAACGAATTGATATTTTCGGATTCTTCTTTAACAGTCCTGTCGTGAATCGGCTAATACTTTTTTATTGAACAAGATTGCATATATTAGGCGTCAGATGTTACGAAAGCTCTATTGGATAATAATATATAATGTATCACAAATTCGTATACAAATTTCAACCACTTATTTAAAATCACTTTACAAAATTCTGTAATTCAAAGCGTAATCAGATTGTCGTACAGTTATTTGTCGCGAAGAGGAAGTTTCCATTTACTCTCTGAAAGGCTAAGTATGATGTTTAAGTAATTCTTAACACATCATATATCTATGTAAAGCAGGCAGCGATTTAGGAAAATGTCATTATGACTATATGGTCAAATTGCGTATAACAATAAAGGCCAAAACAGTTAGATATCCACTAAGCAGGTACGGCCTATATGACACCGACGTTTTTCTTGTTGCACCAGAAGTTGTCTGGATTACTTTGCCTGACATTTGTGATCGCTGCTCTTGAAGGTGGTAAACAAAGGCTCGTCTCACCTGTGAAGTGAATGCTAAATGACGAAAAGTAGCAAATCCGGAGACTATCTGTGATGCTATATGCCTGGTCAGAATAATGCATTTCTGAAATAGAGATTAGAAAAAGGTAGATTTCTGAAAAAGATATGATGAACACTTTTGTCTAAAATGAGATAAAACTTTTGATCGCACTAGTAAGACAATATTATGTTAATTTAAATTCTGTGTAAAAAATGCTTTTATAATAAAACAACACAAATCTATCTAATTTACCAAATTTTCTCCACAATGAAGCACAATCCAAGTTTTAGAATTATTTTTATATAAAAATTGATTAATTCAATTAGAGGCTATGTTTAAGCAACTTCATAGTTTATTAGTTAGGAAGTGTGTTCTAAACATAACGCGACGTCGTTTAGACTTTCTTGTCGCACCTACAGGGCACGGTGGCATGTCGCGGGGTTTGAATCAAATTTTAATATGCAAATTTATCTTAATTTCGAGTTTAGAACCGAATCTCATTTAAACCGGACAAAACTTTGCCAAACAACAATCCAAAATCATATGATACTTCGGTAATAGGCACCTATTCATTAATCCAGAAATGAACGGATCATTGAAAAAGCTTTCAATAAGGGAAGCCGACACATCTAGAACGGAAACAGTGACAGTACTACAACAGTCTTTGCCGCCTTGTTGCACAAAACATTTTTTAAAGCCAATATTACTTTTCGTATTTGAAAAATATATCCCAGATATTTATGGCATGGAGTCGATATGATAATGAAGCAGTCAATAACTGTCCTTTAAACCAAGAGATGTCATATTAAAGTACTCTTTTTTGGCAGTATCATCGATTCACTTTTCAAGTGATAAATAGAAAGGAACACAGCTATTAGTAAAATTAAATATACGCTACGAAAAATCAGCAATTAATTTAACAGTAATGGTAGAATGAATAGACCTTACTTGTCTTTTGCTATTTCTAAGAACATAAGATGAATAAGACCAGGGTTTCCAATTACTTGATGACACCTTTTTATCGGTTACCGTTGATGATTTAAGTTTGGCTGTGAAACCTGATGACAATGATCGTGTTGACGTTGGAACATCTCGCTTCTTATGTTTATATGCTGATATATTTCTCTCAGTTGTGAATTTATTTTTCACAGAATATCTAGAAGGCTGAAGTATTACATTATCATCACGAAAACCTTCTGACACTGCCTTTGTAGGAATCGTGTAATTTTCATCAGGCGTCGATAACTCTTTTAGGTTCTTTGTTTGTGTAACTCCCTCGGACTTAATTGACAGCAAACTTACAGGCATCTGCTCTGAATGAATTTTCTTTTTCTGAGAATAAACATTGTCATAAAACGTTGTAGTGTAACCAGCACGGTGAATACCGATTTTTCGCACATTCCTTCTACTTCTGATGCTATTTAAAGTATTTTTAAATAGTGGGTTGTAAATATATAGAGGAGAGAAAGGCAATGGAAATGAAGGTTTTTTTGCTTCATAGACGTCAATAGAGAAGATAGCCTTGAATTGACTAGAGTCAGCAGGGTTATCTCCGATTGAATCAGATAATATGCTATTCGAAGCATGATTGTTATTGGTTATCATAGAATTACGGTCAATATCTTTCAGCGAAATGATGTCCAATAGATGTAAACCACATTGATTATGTTGTTTTGAACGCCCGACTGTACCTAAACGGATGAAGACAAAGAAAAAAATGATAATCATATTTGCAGCGTTTCGAAACAAATGTTTTTAACCATGCTATGAAATGTCGTTTTTATACCTGACTGGACTAGTGACAGACTATAGACATTCGTACCAACCACGTTATTATAAACTTTATATGTACTGAAAATATATAACTATCCCTTCTAAGAAAGTAACAGGGCCATAGTACTCTAGTTGGTTCCGCTAATGATTGCTCATATTTCTTCTGTTAAAAGAAAACTCTAAAATGTAAAGGAAGGCAGTCACTGGAGTTGAATCTACAGTAATGTAGCAGGATATATATATATATATATATATATATATATATATATGTATATATATATATATATATATATATATATATATATATATATATATAAGAACAAAACAACTTACATTTTAAAAAATGGTGAAAATAGAAACTATCAATATAAATGTGTATATATATATATATATATATATGCGCACGATGACATATACAAAGGATTTTGTTGATACGCAATGGATCTTTTGAAGGCATTTAGTTTTACAATCTAAATTGTGTTATGAGCTATTTGTATCAGAGACTTAGAGGATGTTTAAACAATCATTGATTGCACGGGTAGTGGTAACAATTATTTAAATCAAGTTTGCGAGCTTGAAGTAAACAACAATCCCATTGTATTTAACAAGTCGTCGAACAACATAGCTAAACTACCGCCAGTCGTACACACTGACATGTTTCGACCTTCTATGATCATCATCAGAGCATAACGGCAAACTAGCGAGGATCAAGCCGCAATGAATATAAATATATAAATTAACCAGTCATTGAACAGCATAGCAAAACTACTGATGGCAAATTTAATTGTGTATTAGGTGTTGCGCACCTATTATATGTCAATCCAATAGATGGCACGGTGTCTGATAAATAAAAATGACCGTAGTGTTTAGTTTGAAGTTGAACGCGAAAGCAACGCCAAATAATTTTTACTTGGTAGAATGATGCCGAAAAGTATAAGTTTGTAGATAACAAAATATTTGCACATATTGCGTGGATTGTGCGGTGCATTGGATGTGTTGCAAGACTTTGAAGCGTGTTTGCTTTGATTTGAGACCCGGTCGCGTCAATACTAGTAAATACTTTATGAGTGTCCAATAAGGACAAATTTGGCCTATTTCATTAATTACACTAACCGTCTTAAGTAATGTTTAGTTTATTCGCATATTTATGAAAGTGTTTCTATATT
Source organism: Eudiplozoon nipponicum (assembly GCA_029291075.1). Classification (NCBI taxonomy): domain Eukaryota; kingdom Metazoa; phylum Platyhelminthes; class Monogenea; order Mazocraeidea; family Diplozoidae; genus Eudiplozoon; species Eudiplozoon nipponicum. Next base: position 18,890 of record JAQBSW010006277.1, on the reverse strand, counting down.
AATTTTTTTCTCTGAGTATGCTCAGTTTAATCAGTGGCTACTTCTTTCAATCCTAGTAGACTTAAAAATACAGTGCCTTTCTTCATCCATACATTACGGAACATTCATTGATTTTCCACAACGAAGCTTATACATATATTTTTTCTCAATTGAGGAATCTCACTGCTTTGTAAAAAAAATGTCACTAAACGGTGTTGATCAAAGACAGTGAATCGGAAATTTCTGAAGTGGCATGGTATGACTCGTTTCGTAATTTGTAGCCCTATGAGAATGTGTCGGCAATTTATTAAAAATCGAATAACCAAGTATAAAGTTGTTTTCGTGCATAGGGTCAGATTCTATTGTTTAAGAGCAAGTAAACACGCCTTGCTTGTGCTGAATTTAGTTTATCCTCCGGTTTCTATATGAATCAATTTCTTTCTAGGCTATATATATACACACACACACACACACATATATATATATATATATATATATATATATATATATATATATGATTTCTTCGTAACTGAGGTAACATATGCAATACATATTTAAATGAATGACGTCAAGATCGCCATAAAATTATGATTCTAGGTTATGTGGACTTTATCAGGTTGCAGGCGTAATGAAATGTTGTTATTTTCATTTTATTTGTTTTTGATCTTTAGAAATATAATCGTCCATTAATTGTCCGCGGAAAAATTCTGGACAGTACCTGAGTTCGCATTTAAGAGCGAAACCGGTCTCCTGGATTAAATTTCTTTGTTAACTTATAAAATGTCTAATTTATATTAAGAAACATATATATAACGGGATTGGTATTTATCTTAAGCTTACAATCTTGATTTTAATAAATGCTATCACCGCACACACACACACACACACACACAATCAATGATTGTTTATTTTATTAATCTTCAATTCAATGCTACTTCCCCAGGTAGCATAGTGTCCATTCTCCAATTACAGATTTGCTACAGCTAGTTAGAACTTTAGGTCTAAAGTGATGCCCCATAGGCTCCAACTGAAGTTAAGGCTACCCAAAAATAAAAGTTAGTGCATAATTGAAATTTTTTTAGTGCGTCAGGATGGCGCAATAAATAGAGACACTGTTTACGAAGCAAACGTGTCCGGTTCGAGCCCCGTCTGTGACAAAGTTCTGGAGAGTACTTGACGTTTTATCAATAAGAACGAATTTGATCTACTGGGTGAATTACAGTTGCCACCTTCTACAACGTTTAGTTTATACTGACGATTGCATATATAACAGGATTAGTGTTTGTTTAAAGCTTGAATCCTCGAAGTCAATAACTGTTGCCACTACCCTCGCAATCAGGTTTTAAGCGTGGTTTCTGCGCCTTTGCGTAGTAACCAGAAAGCCCGAAACGTATGCAGCAATGATATCGCGCAGTTCCTATGGATTAGCTTGTTGCTCAGTGGGCCATAAACAGTATATAATGTTTTTAAATATTAGCTCTTGGAACAAAGGTTTTTGTAAATATATTATTGGGCTGGTCTGACGGCTGCATAATTTAAATGCTGGAACGAAATTAAGTTTCTCTTTGGTAATCATTTCATCAAATTTATATCGTAGTATGAACAAGTTACTTCGAGCCTCAATTTGTAAAATGAGCCTACAATTTATTAACGGAACATTTATCTGGCCATTGTAGCCAATTGTGCATTCTATGTCCACATGTCCTCGATTCAAATTATGTTGACGCTCAATTCAAATTCTTCTTCTGCAGTCTACAACTCATTACACAACTAAGAACAACCATTAAACTAAGCAACAGATTTATTTTAATGATGTTAGTTTATACGTCTAACTAGATTATTATCAGAAGTTTGTTGAGTCCTATTAAACAGCACTTCCCACTTGCCTCGTAAATTGCTCATGTTTGTTCAGTTGTCAACTAAATTGGTTACTCCGAAATATGTTGCGAAATATTTCAAATAAAATGAATATGGGCATGGAGTACACAAAACATTTTAGGTAAAACATGGACCAAGAATTAATTTTGCAGCATCCAGTCGCGCAGAGTTTTTCTTTGAAAGTAACAGTTAAACAAGAACAACAAATCAAAGAGCAGGCAGAATAAAAAAGCATTCCTACTATTGATTATTAGAAAGTTATTTGAGTGAGCTGAAAACAATTGTCCAAAGCTAGGTCACACAATATAAACAGTAGACAAAAATTAATCATAGATTTATATACCTTCCAGAAAATACATTATCAATATTTTTTATTAAAAGCGTGGAAACATTGTGCTAGTAATAAAGGACTGTTTACTTAAGTATAGTGGGTTAAAAAATATTACATAACAGACAGGAAAATTTTTTAACAGATAAGGCATTTCTATAACATGAACAAAGTGCAGAATAGATAAGGATTTAATAGATAATTAAGTAAAGAGAGATTTATTCAATTAGCCAACGCCTGAGTAAACATAATGGCATAGTACAGATATGCGTAGACATATCGAAGAGTCGATCAATCATGTCTTGTGCAGTGGGTTGGGAAAATTATTGCTGTAGCCAACATTGAGGCCGAGAACGCTCCAATTGCCCTATTTGAGACTGGCGTGGATAAAAGAGAAATTACACTCAGAAGTACAGAACTAAAGATAAAGCAAAAACAGGAGAATGATGGAAGCAGCAATCGAGCTTCCAAAGTGAACAAACCCCAAAAACAAATGCTTTTTTTCGCCGTTTTCTTGTGCGGGACAATTGGTAGCACTTGTAGGTCGGTAAAATCTTGAATCCTTTAAATTTAGAGGTGCACAGTTTTTGTTTGGCATTGATTGGCAGTTTCTCACATGTCTCTTTACTCTAAAGACGTCCATCATTTGTGGGTCTGACAATGACGTTAGAACTAGTTTTTCCGAATTTTCTGGACTTCATTTCCAATCCCATCTTCTGGGTTGACACCATGATCACAGGAATAAAACAAATTGTGGCAAATATGGTTTCCTCATTCCAGAGAGATCTACCTATATTTATTTTGCTTCCTAAATAAGTATAAATCTGTCTTGAATGAGGACACCACATTTGCCATAAGTTGATTTGTCCGGTGAGTATGGTGTGATCTCTGAAGGTGGGACTGGAAATGAAGTCCTGAAAATTCATAAAATCTTGTTCCAACGTCATTTTCAGACAAGCAGTTGATGGACGGCTTCAGAGTGAAAGGGCAAGTGAGAACACATCAATCAATGCCAAACAAAACCTGTGCGCATGGAAATGCAACGGATTAAAGCTTTTGCCGACCGGTGAGTGCTAACAATTGTCTCGCACAAGAAAAAGGCGGTAAAAAGCAATAAATAACAGTGCTGTGTAAGGTACATCGACATTTAAGCATTACTCAAATATAATTGTTTACCGCTAAATTATGAGTCTAATAACATGGTTACTTTTTGTAATTTGGATTGGGTGGTCAGGATGTTACCAATTCACAGGAGTACATTGAATGCAGAGTAAGGTGTAATTAAGTCAATGCTGGGTGAACCAATATGTGTTAACTTTGAGAGGAACCGTATGCACGACCCAACTAACATGGGCAATCATAATAACCTTAATTTAAAATACGTTTAAGGGAGAATGAAATGCATTAATAAGCACTCGCATAACATAATTGACTTCCACTCGTTACATTATTGAATCATTTCAACTAATTTAATTTAAACATACAGAACGTGGAAACTCTCATTATCAGGGATGAAACTGCGCGAAGTATATAAATATGACACATGGCTCTCAGTTCTTATGATTTCGCCTACATTGTGATTGATTAGAATGTGTGTTGCATAATTTCTACATGGTCACGACCGTAACGTTCGAGAATTTTTACATACCAACGTCACTTATTGTGCGATAACTAATAACAATTATTTAAATAAAGTAAACAGATTTGGAATAAACACCAAATCTGTTTTGACAAGTTGCATAAAATATTAAAACTGACATTAACAACTCGAATTGTCACATTTCTGCCCTCATTTGAATAATCAAAGCACAAACGAAAATAGACTCAATATCTAATTATTTTTTAATTAGGCAAAGCAACAAAAAACAACTAAAACGCCATATCTGTGTTGTTCGTGAAATCATTCAAAGTTGCAATCGTAGCCCGTAGAATAGAGAGAAAAGAGTCAAATAAATCATATGAATATTATTTACAAAAGTAGACTCAGCTTATTTGTCTAACTTCATTGGAACAAAAATTTTAAATCTTTTATTATAATCAAGGTTGCGAATTTGATCCATACACCTGACCCATTAAGTACATACATTTTTCGGTATAAATTAAGAATTGTATTATGTAGAAAAGGCAATTTTTTTCCAGTAGAACGGTTTCGTCCTTATCAGGAACATATCACGTACTGGCCAGAACTTGCTGCGGTCTCATATAAAGTCTTCGACAATGCGAATTCAACGCTAACTCACTCTATATAATATATATATATATATATATATATATATATATATATATACTGATTAATGTGTCAGTAATCGATATCAATATTAAAGTACCCAAAAGATCCATGGTAATAAGACTATGGTTATCGAGTTGGTACATGGTACCAACACGATGGATTTCAATGTATGCTCTTTTTCATGGCCAGAGTGTATGGATTTACTGGAGTAAAAGGTGTTCAGAAACAGTTGTAATTCTAAATTTTGGTGAATAATAACATAAAATGAAATCAATCGTTTTGGTAACATGTACCAACTCGGCAACCATAGTGTAATTTTTCCTATCTAACAAAATATTGTAAATTACTGTCAGTCACACGTATTGACACATTTGTTGATGAAAATTAAATTCTTATATAATATAGGTAAAAGAGACATACGGCTCTCACTCTTAGCAGTCTCGCATACGAGTTACTTGATTAATGATGTCAGTTTCAACATTTCCAGTTTTTTTGCTACCTGGAGTCTGTGCAACTGATTTAATGACACTAGTTAACCATTTACTTTAATTTTGAACAAAGATTGTCATTTCCGTACAACACATTATAGTCCAATATATCTGTGGTAGTTCATAACTATAGAAATTGTCTGTCATGTAGTTTCCCCAGTTACCTATTGCGGGAAAATTCATAGCACTCATAGAGCAATAAAATTTTGAATCCGTTACATTTCCAGTTGTATATATTTCTTAGCATTCTCATTAAGCCAATCACCCTGAAGCCGTCCACAAATTGATTTCATGAAAATGCTGTTGAACCAAGTATTTACGAATTGGCTGAACAAATTTTTAGTACAATCAATTTGTGGACGACTTCAAAGTGATGGGATCAGTGAGAATCCATCAGTCAAAGCAAAAAACAAGCTTTGCACCTAGAAATGTAAAGAAATCAATTTATCACCAACCTATGAGTGCTATAAATTGTCCCGCAATAGACTATTGCGGAAATTACATGGAAGATGACAGCGCTGCGCAAAGAACACCTTCACTTAAGGATTGAATCAAAATTGGTCAACCAATTGAAAATCAAAATACGAAGATGTAATTAAACGAACATTGGTTGCGCGGGTGGTGATAACAATTATTATAATCAAGGTTGCGGTCTTGATATAAACACCTGACCCATTAATTACTTACATATGTCAGTATAAACTAAGATTTGTATAGTGTAGAAAAGGCAATTCATCCAGTAGACCGGTTTCGTCCTTATTGGGAACTCATCAAGTACTGGCCAGAATTTGCCGCGGAAATTGTGTGTAGTGTAGTGTGCGGCAGGATAGCTCAGTGGTTAGAGCACCAGATTCCGAAGCAGACGTGCCCAGGTTCGTATCCTGTCCGCGGAAAATTCTGGCCAGTACTTGATGAGTTCCCAATAAGGACGAAACCGGTCTACTGGATGAATTGCCTTTTCTACTCTATACAATTCTTAGTTTATACTGACATATGTAAGTAATTAATGGGTCAGGTGTTTATATCAAGACCGCAACCTTGATTATAATAATACGAAGATGTAAATTTGTGTAAAATTATATTTAAAAATATTTAAATCTAAAATACATTAAGATAACAAAGGTATGATATATGATAATTATTTATAATTGAGCTTGAGATAATGACAGTTCGTTTATGATTAAAATAAGGATACTGCAGATTACCCCAAAATATGATTAATGTAAAAAATCAAACCTTGATATTGACTGGATGACATTGAATCAAACGCACTATTTACAGCCATGCTTAGTTCCTCGGCTAATTGTCTAACTGCGTTAAGCAAATCAAGGTGATTACGTGCGCTCAGAACATCTTCAAGTTTTTCACACTCGGTGGATTGGTAAGGTTCATATGGAGAACGGTTTTTAATAGACTGTCTTTCTGTAGAGTTTTGTCGACTCGACAATAAAGAGGACAGCCAACTTGAGATACCATGCCGTCTTATACGCCTACTAGCATTCGAATGGCCAGATACCGGAGTGGCTTGTTGTTTTCCAATTGTAAACGGTGATTTAGAGTTGAGAATTCCGTGTAGTCGATTTGAAGCATTCGTTTTTTCACTTAAATCGTACTGGATATCATATTTGCTATACGCTAGCCCCAATGAATCGTGTAGTCTTGCTGATGAATTTGATGAGCTAGAGGAGACCGGCATATGCAATGTTGAAATCTCGCGCTTCTGATTACGATTTATGACTCGATGCTCATATGGAAGACTTGAACTGGGCCGCTGATATTGTATAAATTGTTGCCACTTTTTGAAGATTGCAATCAGTTCTTCAGCATTAAATTCTACTTGAAGTCGATAAACTAGGAAACAAAATTATTGAAATGAGATATATGGTTCAATTATGTTTACAACTATTCTTTGTTAAAGAATGACACCACCCTGAAAAGCAAAATATAGTGCGGAGAGTTGGCAACGTGTTAACAGCTACAAATTATGAGTCTATGAGATTCCCTGCAAGCAATTCATCTTTAAATTTGTAATCGGAGGGTCTCCGAAACGGCGATCAAACATCACAAGAAAAAGTAACAATTTACCGAATAATATATATATATATATATATATATATATATATATATAGTGTGTGTGTGTATGTTTGATCACCACGTGGGCACGCAATAATTGTTTAATGGTCTAATAACATACGCCACAAGAAATGCATATTGCAAGCAATTTTTGGTTTCATGCCAAAATATATTTCGGTACCTTTGCTTAAAATTGTCCTTTGTGGATATCGATTTCAAACTCATGCTTCATCTTGCCAAACAAAAGTTATCTTTTGACCGTGTGATTTAAATTATATGTATTCCTTTGTAATAATCGAAAACTGAATTTCATTTTCTGCTTAATGTTTTGGATAGTATAAAACCAGATATACCAATAAATCCTGTTTTTAATTCTCTTCTTTTACAGGAAAAGACGACCGCGAACAAATTATTGACAGTGTGAAATCGGAATACATGATTTTATCTGACGCAAATCTCGAGAATTAAATTGCATTCACATTGGTTTCAAATTTAAAACTATTAGCCTATTTCATGCTCACAGACGTCTTATAAGTAGGTGCCGGTATTACGCCCTGAACTCGCTATACATTTGGGTGTGGAATGTAAGAAAATTTGACGATTCAATCTCCTATACGAATGTGTGAACTTGCAATAGTGAGGCTAACTTCAAATAAAGTCTTCGACAATTCGACTTCAAATATACCTCATTATAAATAATATATAGACTAAGCCTGTAAAACGTACCAACACTGGCTTTTGTTTCAATAACTGATACCAACATTATAGATGCAGAATAATCACTTAATAGCTTACTAACGTTTCACAAGTTAGAAGCACGTGACGTATATATGTTTACCTATAACTACTGTCTACAAACAATTGAGTGAAATTAGTTCAGTTGTGACCAGAAGGATTAATCAAAGACAGCATGAACGGAAAATATGATCTCATGCACATTCGTTTCGTGCTTACTGGAGACTCATCTGTAGGAGCCGGTATTGCCCACTATATATTTGGGTGAGGAATGTGGGATAATAGAATGGTACAATCTCGTAGACGAATGTGTAAACCTGCTGTAGTGAAGCTAATATCATATAAAGTCTCGAAAATGCGACTTCAACACCTAATACATACTTGCATATATATTAGTTATCCGCAATAAACAGTATCTAACTGAGTGAAATTACACTGGCTGAATTTGAATTTACCCTTTTCATGCGTTAGATGAATTTTTATTTACCATGTGAAATGACGTAACTGAAGATATCCTCATATTTGAGAACGGGGAGCCAAAATAACAAATACACTCCTAATAACATAAAACCAAGATATTTGAGAAAATGAAACAAAGACAAACATCAATTAAATCAGCAAACATCAAGGTGAAACTGCAGTTACTGGTTCATAAAATACTCTTTGCATGCGTCAGTCTAATTCTTTTATTCGTACTATTTGAAAATATGCAATATAAAAGGTGATCAAAGAGAGCAGTTTGGTGACTATATGGTGTCAACATTCTTCCTTTGACTGTTAAATAAGACGACTCGGGAATTTGCGTGCTAAAATAATAAGGGAATTAGAATTTATCTCACGTATTTTAGTTTTGTATTTAAAAAGATTTATTTACTACCACTGAACTCAAAGACAAAGATAAGATTTCGAAAGTAAAGATAAAGCCTAAGTATCTAACCGCAGTTTAGTGGAGCTGAGCGACATGAACAGAAAAGAAAGCTCATTGAGTGCACATATACTAGAAATTGAAATGTACTAATATAAAGGAATATATATATTTTTTATATAAATATATTATTCAATATATACACGCATGTATATAGTTAATTAGATAGATAAATAGAAAGATATATAAATAGATAGATAGATAAAAATAAAGCCAGACAGATATATATATATATATATATATACATATATATATATATATATATATATCGATCGGCCATCGAGACATGGTTGACACCGTCGTACCACGTTGAGGAGGGGATGGACTTTACGACGGGGCTATGGCGGTGGTGTCACCAGGGCGTGGTGGATTTCCGACCGGCAATCGGATCTCCTATAAAAATACCACATGAGCCCGACGACGGCACCATGACTCGGCGTGTGTTCCCCGCCACAAAAGGGTTCAACAGCCACAGGATTACATGGACTCCTGGACAGTACCCCGTACTTCCGAATGGCGAATGAGCTCTCAACAGCTACCGGCAACCATGCAACTTACTGCTGCCTTGCAGACTGCGCTTGGATGTGCAAAGGCTAGAGGTGCGTCCTCGATCAAAAAGCCGAGTGGTGAGGGGACACCACTTGTACCAAATTCCCAAGAAACTCCATGAAATGTGGAGCCGGCTTATATATATATATATATATATATGGGAGTATAAGAAATAAATACATGGATAGAAATAGATGAATATATATCTAAAGAAATATAGATAGTTTGATTTTATATATATATATAAAGGTGAATAGATAGATGGATGAATTAATATTGAGAAAAATGGATAGATGGATAGATTGATAGAATAGTGGATAGGCAGATAGATAGATACATAGATAGATAGATAGATAGATAGATAGAAAATTGTACATACAAAAAAAATATACATATTTAGAATTTATACAGAAATACAAATATTAAACCAAAATATCAAATATCAAATGGAAGAAACACAAATAAGCACAATTTTAAGTGGGGCTTTGAAGCGCCTATTATATATATATATATATATATATATATATATATATGGATGTGGAATGTGTGTGCATTCATACTGGTAGATGTTTTCAACAAAGCCTACTCATGAATAATGACGAATCTGTTATATACGCTCGCTGTAGTACAGCGAGGAAAATAAAAGATGCTTAACTGATGCGCACAAAGACGATTGAATAGGAGAATGAACACAAGCTCAATACACCAGAGCATTACAGATTCACGTACACAACATATTTTCCTTATTTTATTCGACTTAAAAACACCTAAATTTGTCTAATGTTTCTAACGCTCACAGTGTACATTCACGTACACACAAACGCACGCCAACTGGAATATCATATTATGTTGCATTGCATATACTTCAAATCAACTCTTAAATTAAATACTGTTTGTTGCGGAGAGCTAATATATATGCAAGTATGTATAAGGTGTTGCGAACCTAGTAACAAATTAATTCAGTTGTGACCAGAAGGATAAACCAAAGGCAGCATGAACGGAAAGTATAATCTCATGCACATTCGTTTCGTGCTTACTGGCGACTCATCAGTAGAAGCCGGTATTACGCCCTTTAACCACTATATATTTGGTCCTATTATTCCACATTCTTCTACCAAATATATAGTGGTTAAAGGGCGTAATACCGGCTCCTACTGATGAGTCGCCAGTAAGCACGAAACGAATTTCTATGCAACAGAATTAGAAAATATACTTATTTCTTAGATTATACTTTAAAAAATACATATCATTTTATTGACATTATTAGTAGATATAACTTGAATGATAATGATAGAATGGCTAGCCTGGACGTTGTATCGATGTATACTAATGTCCCGGTACAAGCAGCATTAGAAAGTGTGAAGCGTTGTTTAACAGAGCTCCCAGAGATAATAGAAGGTAGTAAAATGATGTTAAGTAGTATTATGGAAATTTTAAATATTTGTATGTCCTCCACCTACTTTAAGTTCAGAAATGAATTTTATAAACAAGTTAAAGGTGTCCCTATGGGACAACCACTATCAGTCCCGGTTGCTAATATTTTTATGCACTATTTTGAAAAAAATCTGTTGTTAAAATCTCCTCTTAAGCCAAACTTGTATGTAAGATTCCTGGATGATATGTTTATAATTTGGAATCATGGGATAATGAGTTAAATAAATTCCTCGAATTAGCCAACCAATTAGGTGAATTAAAGTTTACATTGGAAAAAGAGAATAATGATGAATTACCCTTTTTGGATGTGAAAATAAAACGGAATGGTTCCAGATTGGAAAGAGATATTTTTAGAAAAGAGACTTATTCAGGACTACTTCTTAATTTCTTATCAAATCACCCATATGGAATGAAAATAGGCATTCTTAAATCCATGATATTAAGAAGTCTTAGAATAGTGGATATAGAAAATAGAGATAAGGAAATGAGGAGATTAAAAGAAATATTCAAACTAAATAGCTATCCGTCAAGTATAATAGATAGATTAATAGATGAGATGTTACAGAGATTTAACAATAATATAATAAACAAAGTAAAAAAGGAAACGGAACCGGAGAAGCACAAAATTATGGTATTACCTGATTCTAAATTGAGCAGGAAAATTAGAATAATAGCAGCTAAATACAATATTAAAACAGTTTTAAGACAATCGCTTACTATAGGCAATAAACTACCTAACCAAAAAGAAAGAGTAGAACCCCTCGAGACATCAGGAGTATATGCGATACCTTGCAAAGAATGTAATCTCAGGTATATAGGCGAAACCATGCGACCTATAAAGGTTCGTAGAGGTGAACATAAGACAGCCTGCAAATATGGACACATTCAAAGATCAGACCTAGCTAGGCATTCGAAGGAAACGGGTCATGAAATAGACTGGGAAGGATGTAAACGCATCGCGTTATGCAACCGCAACAGATTAACTAGACTAATTAGAGAGTCAATTGAAATAAAATCAGGAAAAGGTGTAATGAATGTAACATCGGTAGAAAAATCATTGGGCCCAATATTTAATGAAGCATTTTCTATGGTCAGAAAACGTGAGGCTGCGGAACATGAATTAAGTGGGAACCTAAGTAAAAAACCTCGCTTATAGAAAACTGGTTGCGAATGATCTGTACCAATATCAATTTCCTATATACTTATTTTTCTCAATAAAAATGTTCCAAAAGACGGTATACCGATTTAGCAAGGGTTAGTAGATAGAACATTAGATAAGACACATTTGACTTACATTGTCGCTTATATTTTCTATATTTATGTAAGGTAGGAATATCTTAATAAATGTATAATACGTTAGTCATAGAGAAGATATTCATGGTTAATAGCTACCATGTATCCTTTTAAGAGGAAACCAAAATGTGATAGATAGACGGATATATAGATAGGCCTATGGGTAGATTGATAGGTTTATTCTATACACATAATATATATATATATATATATATATATGACTCACACTGTTGCTTATATTTATATATATATGTTTTTATACATATTTATATGTATTTTATATATTTATATAAGGTGTGAATAAATAAATATACAATTTGATTAATTGGTAAATAAAAAAAACAGTAAGAAAAGAATAAAATAATAATTTGAAATAGGCAAACATATATATATATATATATATATATAGGATTAGGGATGTTGGTCTCATACTGTTGCTTATATTCATATATATGTTTTTATACATATTGACATGTATTTTATATATTGATATAAGGTGTGACTAACGTAATAAATAAATATATAATAAGAATAGAAATTATTCATATTTAATAATTATCAATGGTCCTTTTTCTCTCTCTCTCTATATTATATATATATATATAAAGGTTTTACGATATTATATTTAGATATATATGTATATAGATATAATGAATTATTTTAGTCATATGAGCAAATATTCTTATGCAATTATTTCCAATAGTTGATTAACTTCGCAATTGTGCTTACGATTAGTTTTTTGAAAAACGTTAGTTGTCCAGGCTATCTCTATCTTTCTCTCTTTAATCGTTCACCTAAGCGTCGATATAACATTCACTCTCCATCCATCTACGTTACTTGCTGCTCCATATTTGAACTAATTTGTTGCTATGTGCGCAATACCTCACACACCATTGTATACATTAGAGTTCCCGGCTTTAAATAAAATACAGTATATGATAGTCAAGATTTTAGTTTTAGCATTTTTTAATTTTGATTACCGTGACATAGTAGCAATACAGTTATAACAAATAACAAAAGGTTCGATACTGTCTCTCTCCCCTAAAATATTCTGCATACGAGATGAGATGAGGTATAGGTGAGGTAATGATTGGTCTGCTAATTATAAAAAGTTATATATTGAGTTTAGTTACTGAGACAAATTCTATGATTAAAATAGTGTTGAGTCAAATATATATAAATAGAATGGTTTTGGAACGAGGTTACCACATTTGCTTAAATCTGCTATTGTGATCAGTGTTGTGTTGCCTGATGATGGTGCTGGAAAGTAGGCACCGAAACGTCGCCAGTAAACAAAGATGTGATAGAACCGCATTTCCAATTGAAGTAAAAATGAGTCAACCCGATCAAAGACAAAACAAAATTGGAAATAGTGACAAATCGGATCTTTGTGTAGCTGCCCGTGTACAGCTATTACCCGCGTACGCAAAACGCGGCATTGATAACCTGAATGCTTACACACCGCAAAATATTGAGTTCAAAATCTCATGCAAATTCGCCTCTTAAATTATTTGCAATCTTGATATGAACACGTCCTATTATAAACATATATTTGTCATTATAAAATGAGAATTTTATAATGTAGGAAAGTCAATTCATCCGGTAAACTGCTATCGTCCTTATTTGGAACCCCTCATGCACTGCCCAGTATTTTCTGCTTACAGAGCTGGAACCTGGGCAAAACTGCTTTGGAATATATTGATCTGATCACCGAAACCCCTTGCTGAACTCTATTATATCGTTTTGACAATCATAGATCTAGAAGATAGCATCATCCATTTGTAACAAATTACTTGACTAATTGTATAAGTGGTTAGTGCGAAAGGCGAGATTATTATATATTATTATATCATATATACATTTACAATTATACATATATGTAATGAATAGAAAGCTGTGGAAAAATTATTAGATGCGATTTATAATACAGTATCAGATAATGGTAGGCAAAAACGATTGCATGAATCAGAATCTGAAGCTAGCTCCTGTACAAGATTAAGAACATGGGATATAAATTAGCATATTAGTGGGCTTATTATCCAAATAATGGTTAACAAATTATTGATAAGGTATTCCTTCTACATTTCACACTTTAACTGTGTGTTTATTTGAAAACTATTACTGAGTTTAACGTTTATTATAAGACTTCTATCATCTTTCCCCATATTGCTTGTTGTTTCGTTGAATAATTTTCACAATTTTTTTGTCCAGCCGCCACTAATTTTATTTCATATCAAAATTAACCTTCTTATTTTACTGAATATGAATTTTTTGTGTCTTGCCCCCGCCCTATCCAATGAGATCACTATGTTAAAAGAGCCTTTCAAACGTGAATAAGAAAAAAAATAGTCTTCACGTGAAAAGGTTAAATTAATGTATATTGAATTTAAATTCATTTTGGTGAGTGTAAAGGTGTATTCATTATATTTAAAAAATTTTGCAGTTTCGTATATAAACACCCACGCATGCAGATGTGTGACATGCACCTATTTAATAATATGACGAAAACTCTTATTAAAAGAAGCAAACCCTAACTACAACTAGAGTGTTACAATTAAATAATATTTGATTTCGCGGGTGGTGGTAACAATTCTTTAAATCAAGTTTACGAGCTTGAAGTAAACACCAATACCATTGTATTTAACCAGTCGTCGAACAATATAACAAATCTACCGCCAGTCGCAACGCACTGACGCGTTTCGATCTTGCATGATCATCATCAGAGTACGACGGCAAACTGACTAGCGAGGATCAAACCGCATTGCACATATATGGAAAGCAAATTTAGACATGCGGCTCTCACCTTTAGTAGTCTTGTATACTAATGAAACAAGCCTTCATTAGTTTTGCTTGTTAAACTCGTGAGGTATATTGAGACTGATGAAGGCTATTGATAAGTTTAGCCGAAATATTTCGAGAAAGGGAAACTACGGGAACAATGAAATCTGTGTTAGTCAAAACGCAGATCAGGTAATTTCATGGTTTGCTAAGACAGCAGCTCGAAACTAGACCATATATATATATATATATATATATATAATGCGACTGCAATTAATGTAATTTTAAATTTAATTCTCATTTTACGTATGTAGAAACATTTGTAAGAATTTCAAATGCAATCATAACTTTATATAAGAAAGTATGAATTTACGTATTTAGGTCAGTTTTTATGTATCTTTATTATAATCAATGTTGCGCTCTTAATATAAACGCCTGACCCATTAATTACTTACACATGTCAGTGTAAACTAAGAATTGTATAGTGTAGAAAAAGGCAATTCACCCAGTAGACCAGTTTCGTCCTTATTGGGAGCTCATCATGTACTGGCCAGAATTTGCAGCGGATAGGGCTCTGAACCTGGGCACGTCCGCTGCGTTGCGAGCACTGTCCGCGGCAAACTCTGGCCAGTACTTGATGAGTTTCAAATAAGGACGAAACCGGTCTACTGGATGAATTGCCTTGTCTACACAATACAATTCTTAGTTTATACTGACATATGTAAGTAATTAATGGGTTAGGTGTTCATATCAAGACCGCAACCTTGTTTATAGTAAATGTTATCACCGCCAACGAAACCAGTGGTCGTTTAATTATTATATTTATGTATTCTTCAGTTTGGTGTATTTATTTAATTTGCTTTCCTTAACTAATGTGGCTTAATTTAACCTATTTTTCATTTTGATTAATTCCTTATAACTCTTCTGGAAATGAACCTGAAATATCCATTTATGCATAACTCCCTTACTGGATGATTTTAATTATCTTTACTTTCCTTAGCATTTCTTACTCTCGCATTTCAATTGCCTTCGTTATTTCGACATATGCCTGATTTCAGATTGGCCTCAATTTTTCGATTTATTACGCGAATAGCAAATTAAACTTACTCTAGCATTTCTTACGCTTAACAAACCAGTGTCAACAAACCTACTAATTAAACTATTCTGAATTTATTTATATGAAACGTGTTGTTCATATTATTTCCGGACAACGACGAACGGAATTTTCGAGGCATACATGCCGTCTAGTTGCCGGTTTTCGTTTCGCGGATTGCGCTTTGTACTATCAGTTTTGCAAAGATCCGATTGATCCTCATTTCCTGCTTAATGCAATAATTCTATGGGAAATCGCCAGGCATAGTACATTTTAGGCTAACTTAGTGCATTCTGTCACGTGTTATATAAAATGTTATCATTGTTTGACCATGATGAAAAATTAGGCACAAATTTTGTCCGCGGTTTTGTTTCTTTTGTTCTTCTGTTCTTCAGAGAATCAGTATGAGTTTACCTTCGTCATGAATACAAAAGGGTATAACGGCGAATTAAGGTCAGCCTAATTTAGACACAAAGTGTGAATTACAGGTTTTTGCATTACAAATTACATACTGTAGTATTACCTCTTATGCTGTTTCATAATACAAATATATATATATATATATATATATATATATATATATATATATATTCTTATATATTTGAAATAAATTTGAAATAAAACTATATACTGTTAAATACTGTTTGTTGCGAAGAGCTAATATATATGCAAGTATGTATATTAGTTCTTCGCAACAAACAGTATTTAACTGTAATATATTGAATTGAATGATGTCATGCTTACCGCGAAATGTGATAACTGATATCGATGAAGGCCAGAGTATATGGTTTAACTGGAGTAACAGGTGTTCGAAAATTGTTGAAATTCTCAATTTGGGTGAACTTTAGCATAAATTTATATCCATCAGGTTGGTATCATGTACCGACTCGGAAACAAAGTGTTAGAATCCGGTACTCATCGATTTCAAAAAAGGTATCAGTTACTAACACAATAGCCATAGTGTTAGTATCCTTTACAGACTCGGTATATACATTATATAGTGTGAGTTAGCATTGAAGTCGTATTGTCGTTGACTTTAGATTATGTTAGCTTCACTATTACAGGTTTACACATTCGTCTAGGAGATTGTACCGTCCTATTATTCCACATTCTTGACCAAATATATAGTGGTTAAAGGGCGTAATACCGGCTCCTACTGATGAGTCGCCAGTAAGTACGAAACGAATGTGCTTGAGATTATACTTTTCGTTCATGCTGCCTTTGGTTTATCCTTCTGGTTACAACTGAACTAATTTGTTATTATGTTCGCAACACCTAATACATACTTGCAAAATTAGATACTGTTTGTTGTGGACAACTAATAAATATATGCAATTATGAATTATGTGTTGCGCACCTCGTTAAAATTGAATTTAAATATGATCAGAAGGATAGACTAAATTCAGAGTGAACGGTAAGTTTAATCTTATGAATACGTTCCTTTCGTGCTAAAAAGCGACTCGAAGTAAACACCAATCCCATTGTACTTAACCAGTCGTTGAACAATATAACAAAACTACCGCCAGTCACAACGCACTGATGCTTCTCGACCTTTCATGATCATCATCAGAGTACGATGGCAAATTGACTAGCGAGGATCGAACCGCATTGCATTTATATATGGAAAGCAAAATTAGATATGCCGCTCTCACCTCTAGTAGTCTTGCATACATTATACGTGACTGGAAATGTCGGCTGCACAATTTTTATGCAGTCGCGAGCATTAGCTGTCTGTAGCTTTCGCCACAAACATAAATATAGACAATACAATTAAATAATAATTGATTGCGCGGGTGGTGGTAAAAATTCTTTAAATCAAGTTTGCGAGCTTGAAGTAAACACCAATCTCATTGTATTTAACCAGTCGTCGAACAACATAACAAAACTACCGCCAGCCGCAACGCACTGACGCGTTTCGAGCCTTCCATGATCATCATCAGAGTACGACGGCAAACTGACTAGCGAGAATCAAACTGCATTATAGATATATATATATATATATATATATATATATATATATATATATATATATATATATATATATATATATAAGCAAAGAGTAGATATGGGCTCTCACTTCAAGTAGTCTTGTATTATATATGACTGGAAATGTCGGCTGCACAATTTCTATGCAGTCATTGCGACTAACGTTTTAAGTCGATCTACGACTGGTTAAATAAAGTGTGATTGGTGTTTACTTCAAGCTCGAAAACTTAATTTAAAGAATTGTTACCACCAGCGGCGCAATCAATTATTATTTATTTAGTTAGCGACTAATCAGTAAGAGCCGGCACTACGTCCTATACCCATAATAAATTAGAGTGAGGAATGTGGGACAACTGAACGGTACAATTTCATATATGAACGTAAAAATCTGCTGTAAAAGAGAGAATTTAATATAGTCTTCGACAATGCAACTTCAAAGCCAACTCACTATATATATAATATATACCGAGCCTGTAAAGGGCACAGCAACTGTGATTTTTGTGTCAGTACCTGATACCAATACTATGGTTGCCGAATAGGTACAGGGTACAAACACTGTGCTTGCTGTGTCGGTACCTAGTCCCAACACAATGGAGTTCAAAGTAAGTTAAAGTTCAACAAAATTGATAATTTTAACTAATTCTGAATAGCTTTACATCAGCAAATCCATACACCCTGGCCTTGATCGATATCAATCATCAATTTTAGTGGTAATCATTACATCATTCAGTTAAATATGTAACAGTTGGCTATGGTATTTTGCGGAGAAATAATATGTATGCAATTAGGTATTAGGTTTCGCAAACCTAGTAAAAAATTAGTTCAGTTGTGACCAGAAGGATAAAACAAAATCAGCATGAATGGAAATTTAAATCCCATGTTCACATTCGTTTCGTGCTTACAGGCGACTCATCAGTTGGAGCCGGAATTACGCCCTATACCCACCATATATTTCGTTGTATGTGGGACAATTGGATGGCAAAATCTCCTATACGAATGTGTAAACTTGCAGTGGGAGAGAAAAATTCATATAAATTCTGCCAGTAGCTCAGTGTTTAGATCACTAGATTCCGAAGCAGACGTTTCCAGGTTTTAGCGCGTTCCGTGGCAAATTCTGGACA
>JAQBSW010006276.1:0-49966 GCA_029291075.1 Eudiplozoon nipponicum | reverse complement strand
ATATATATATTGGTGTGAGTGTGTGTTTTAATGTATTCCATACCCATGTAGTGTGTGTTTTAATGTATTCCATACCCATGTATATGTACAAATTTCGTCACTGAGGTAATTCGTTTGTTCGTAACTATTATTGAGTCCACAATTCAAATTTTAATAGATGTTCTACAAGCGAGGTTAACACATTTGTGAAAATCTTGTCTTGTTATTAGTTAACTGAGTGTTATTAGATTTTGGAGGAAGGTAGTGGACAAGATGTACCTAAACGTAATTTAGTTAGGATTAGATTTAATTTAATTTCTTGTAGTACTTTAGTTTTTATTCTGTGAAATTTGCGCCAGGTGTGGTGACTTGGATGGGATCTCCGAATATGCAGCAAATGTGCCAAGGTTTGCTTGACGAGTCCTTTTATGAACGAAATTAATCAAATTGGTGTATTGCATTTGCTATATAACGAATGAAGTATTTGAATCTGTGCTAAATGAGCATTTGTTGGAAACCCGAACGCTCCGATTTCCACGAATACTTCATGACGTCCACATAATTTCGAAAACTTTCTAATCAAATAAATGCATTTTTAGACGGATACCTGAACATATACCATCTTGGGAACATGAGTCAGTAAAATATGAATGCCAATGCGTAATTTACCACAGGAATATTGATGATCTTTTAATTTTAATTTTAGATGAAGCAGACAGGATAGAAATCATAAATCAGGCCAATAAAACCGAACCAGATTTCAAATAACTTCTCGGAGCTTTACATAAATATCATGATCAAACTACTCCACATTTGTTTTACAAGGGAAACTATCGTAAATGTTTTCCTAATCTTTCTATATAGAGGCGGCTTGTCGGCCCCATTTGCGTGGTAGTTAAATCAAATCACCAATGCGAATTTCCAAAGTGCAAATGTTAACATCACGTTTTTCACGCAGTGAATCATGAGGCTTGATGCCAACAATCAATTGCTAGTTCTGAGAATTTTTTAGACTGCACTTCTTCAACTGCTTTATATATGAAAGCAGTTATTTTGGAAAATCAATCAAAATATACGAGAGAAATTGATTGCAAAATGTCTGGAATTGACAGGAAAATCAGATATCCAAAAATTTCAACGATGCCTCCCTAATCTGTCATTACTGAACAGACACCACACTAGATGGGGAAGTTGTATTGAAATGAAGACATATATAATTAATCGAAAATTGGTTGCGCAGGCAATTCATCCAGTAGAGCGGTTTCGACCTTATTGGAATCTCATCATGTACTGTCCAGTATTTGCCGCGGACAGGGCTTGAACTTGGGCATGTCTACTTCGGAATCCAATGCTCTAACCACAGGGCATTACTACCGAAATCTATGCGCAATTTTCAGTTATATTCTAATTAACATTTCTTGATTAGATTTGGTTTTAGGTAGAGCCTATGTGTCACACCTCTAGAACGGAATTTCTAACCAAACATATCCAAACTTTCATTATTGAACAGACACCACCTTGCGTAGGGAAGTGGTATTTAAATGAAATTTATATAATTAAAGGTACTTAAGTTGCACAGACGGTAAACGTGCTCAGGTTCGAGGCTTGTCCGCGGAAAATTATAGACAGTACGTGATAAGTTACAATAAGGACGAAACCGGTCCACTGGATGAATTGCCTTTTTTGCACTATACAATATTAAATGTTTACTAAAAAATGTTACTGAAAAATATCAGGTGTTTTTATCATGATCACAATCTTGATTGAATTGACTGCTATGGCCGTCCACGCAACCAATGTTCATTTAAATGTAATTATGCCGTCTTATATTCTATATGTAAAATCTGACAAAATTTCTATCAGAACTTGATTTCAGAATTTCAAAATTTTAGATAAAGAAATGGCATACGTATTTTACAAATTAACGTTATATAGTTAATGTAAATTTTACATGCATCATAGCTTTATCCTTTTAGTGTAAAAATGATAACGCTTAAATGCAGTAAATAAAAAGACTGCTAAACCAAACAGTTTTTCAAAATGCATTTGCGCAAATGATGCAATTTTTACGCTACAAATAATGCAAATTGCGGCATATTAGCAATAAGAATTTATGGTGTATGAAACAAATATACACATTTTATATTTTTGTATTCATTAATGTGTTCACATGTTGCACATTTCACCTAATCAATTACTGTAGTTAGATGTGCTCCAACAAAAAAAATTCATTCACAATAAATGTTGTTCATTAAAAAAAAGCATTGACAGATTAAACTACTAGTCCTACAAATATTGTAATCGTAATTTTTTAAGAGACAAATACTTGGATTTGTTGAATGAAATACCCTGATTGTTGGACAACAAGGCAAACAAGTTTTCGATTAATAAACATATCAAATTGATATCTGAAATTAATTTGTCATCCAAACAATTTCACGTCAGTTCACAATTGATCACTAGGTTAAAGGAATTGCCATGCATTTTGGTAGTTCTGTTTTTAAAAATTATTATTAAATCATATTGAGATTACGAATTTTTATTGAAATAATTAATCTTAATTTGGAGTAACTTTTGACACGACAATTTGGAAATGTATTGATTCTGACAATTTGATTTGCTGTCAATATTTAATTAATAGTATATGGGAAAATAATCGCCTAAATATACTTTGTACAGTTCAAATTTGAATTAAATCAGTTCGAATATATGCATATGGACGAATTAGTTTTTTAAAGATTTTAAAATATAATGATTCGTTTAAAGTTTGAAGTATTGAAAGATAAAAATTGACCTAACAATTTTGCAATTAAACGAAAAATAAGAACAACCAAAAATGAAAACAATTTATTTTAGTGTGAAAAATTTTTTTGTTAAAATGAAATTTATAATATATTTTATCAAATTAAAATAAACATTATTTTCCTGTTAATGCAGCAGAGTTCGTGTAGCACTGAATCGGCCCTGGCATTCCGCCATTTGAACCCGACACACCAGCAACTATCATCGAGCAAACGAATATGATTATTTTGCAGTTCATTTCTAACTATTTCAGGTAAATCTTTAATTGTATATATCGTACATGCTTTACTTATGGCCAAGTTTATGCTGATAGTGGCCATTACAAGCATTTCTGCTAACAAATGCATAATTTATTTATTAAATGCTGCAAACAAAAATTAAAAGAATAATTATAGAATCCAAGCAATAAAGTTTTTAATTTTAATCAAGGTGGCTATTTTGGCAAAAACACCTGACCCATTATTTACATACATTTATCAATATAAACTAACTGGTCAATGTGTGGAAAAGGCAATTCATCGAGTAGACCGGTTTCGTCCTTATTGTAAACTCCTCATGTGGTGTGAGGACGCGAACCTAGGCACATCTACTTCGGAATCGGGTGCTCTAACTATTGAGCCACCCAGCCCCACAATACACACAATTTTCAGTAATTTACTGTCTAGTTTATTTATATTTTTAATATATTTGAATAATTGGAGACAATGTTATAAAAAATTACTAGTAACAATGTAACAGACTGTTGCGAATTCATTAGCAAATATCTGTATGCATTATTTGGGAAGGTATCATTTAAAGAAAACACCATTGAAGGACATAGTATGTATACGACACAAGGATTATATTCGCTTGTTCTGTAGTCTTGATGATTACGATTGCATCAAAAGCCACTTTGAGACTAAGTAAGCCCAAAAGGTGCTAACTAAGGTTAGCATGCATTGACTAGAATGTCCTCAAAGAAACACCCGTATTATGATGAAGTATTCAGCATAAGGATGGAAGCAGCCTCCGAACAGCGCAAGTGAACATACAATAATTAACATTTGTATTTTGTTTTATTAAATGAATCCGCTTTATACGAGCAAAAATCCTATAAATTACAGATTACAATAAAGCATTTGTGTTAAAATAAACAATATGGCTTATGACGGATTTGAAGTATTGTAAGTGTATTAACTGTACAAATAAACACCTTGATTGCAGAGATAGGGATAATTAATTTTCGGCTGGTCGACGCACGAATAATAATTTCTAAAGGAAACGGCATAAACCATCCGATCATTAATGGTGAGATCAACAATGATATTGCACGTGTACTAAATTTATTTTAACAAATCAACGAGCTCCTATCTGTGATTGAATTCGAGTCATCTGGTGAAATATACATATTGGATTAAAAATGCATAAACAATTCGTTTTATTTTTGAGGAATTAAAAGTCGTTACACCTAAAAGAAAATAAAGGTTAAGAGAAACCCTGTATGAAAAAACGCAAACAAATTCGAAATAATAAAACCCAAGTTAATTGCCATGCTATCGTCAATTTAAAATTTTAACTTGAATATTCATATCCACAAACGTATTTCATCTTGTTTACAAGCTAAATCTTCATTCCTTATTCAAACATTTGATCTTCGGCCGCTAATGTAATGGCCGTTTTGTTTTCACATTACTCTAGTATATTATTCAATGTTTAAGCACCCAACGCATTATACATATAAATTTGTCAGTATATACCAAGCATTGTATTATGTAGAAAAATGAATTCATTAATTAGATAGGGTTCGTTATTTTCGAACACTTCAAGTGCAGTCCAGAATTTGGCGCTGGCAGGTCTTGAAACTTCGCAAAAAATCTTGTCAGTTTTGGAATCTAACCACTGAGCCTCCTTGACATTTCTACTTTATACATTGATCATTCTACGCGGACAAATGCATATGTGGAGATCGTTTAATTAGTAATTTGATGTTAATTTGTGTATTTCCTAGACAAACTATTAAAATATCGTGCTGGCGTTACTTATAAATATTTAGTCCGTTTGCCTTTTGCTATGTATCGAAGGCTTCGCACATTTATATTCAAATTTCTGACATTAATTTGTATAGATCTGAGAAGTTCATTAAATATGCCGAATGCCACATTTTAATTATTTGCTGAGAAATATATTAATATACTAAGCGTGTCAGATTTACTTTTCACACTCTGCTGATCAATTGCTCGTACGCTCAATATATAAGCTATCGCACATAAATGCATCTTTTTACACCGCGTACGATTCAGAGAGAATTGGCATTTAATCTTTGGCACTTAACCTCATAAATGTGATGTTGCCATTAGCTCCACGAAGATTCAACTTTGTGCTTCCTATTAAGAATTAAAATATAATATCGAATGATGGAAAGTAAACGTAGTCTTTAAAGCATTTATAGTTTAAGCGCGCCTATTTTTCATTAGCTACACGAAAATTATTGAGGTTAAAATATCGTTAAAATAATGCGTTGAATCTAATGTTATTAAATACAGAATTGATTTTCATTTTATCTACATAAATTTATTTTGGAATGGCAGCTACGTTAGATAAATTACGTTTGTATAAAATTCAATTTTGTATCTAGTTCAAATAATATTACAAGTTGTACCATTTATTTAATGTAGAAAATAAGTGAATGCATCGCTTGTACAAAGAGATTTCAATTTGACACATTTGGATATACGCTAATTTTATTTTGTATAAGTTTAATGGAAATGATTTAATTATATTGTGCAGACTAGCTATAAGTTCAAAGAGATATCTTTTAGCAATTCCAATTTTATATTTGCGTGCTGTGGAACATATAACATGGAAAAATAATAAACATAGCATTAAAATTTTTTTAGAAAGCTCGCCATATATATAATCAAGTTAAAACATGTATACGTCAAATATATATATATATATATATATATATATATATATATATTCTATTTCACTTATAAAATATAATTAGTAGAGCATAAACAGAAGTCTAACAATTCCATTTTAACAGATAAATTTATATATGAATGAAGAAATATATTTTGTAAAGAAATTACATTAATAATTATAATTTGCGAAACATGTGTAATATTTACCATTTAATTTAAAGCATGTTCATAAATTCTAGTAAATAAAGTACACTTTATCGCAAAACTAACGCCAGTCACGCGCACTGAACAGCAATTATGGAGAGTTTTGTTGACTGATATACATCATCATTTAAGATATAAATGTCATGAAGGAAAACGGTGAGTAAATTTAAGTATAAAGCATAAGAGAATTTAAATTTATTTCAATTTTTGTTATTTGTTAATAATAAAAAGATGAAGATATTTATGTTCTAATGAGATTCTTATAGGGATAATTTGATAACAAATGTTCATTAAATTATACCTGTGCGTTTTAAACGTTTGCTACTTTTAATAGAACCTTTTGTTAGTTTAATTTAATACACTACATAAATTTCTAATTCAAAAAAATATGTTGCAGCACGTTTAAAAAACTACAATAATTTTTCATACAGAATCTGAAATTAATGAATTTATCAATAGATTTAAATTTAAAGTATTAATACATTTTACTACATGAAATAAATACCACTGCAATTGTATTTAACGAGTTCAACAACATAGCCAAGCTACCAAATGTCACACGCACTTACGCGTTTTGACCTCTCATAATCGTCGTCAGATTACGATGGCAAACTGATTGACAAAGATCAAATTGCAATGTGTAGATATTAAATGGAAAATTTAATATGCGGCTCTTACCTTCAGTTGTCTCGAATACATTTTTATTCACTGGAAAGTTTGATTATTTATTTCAATGCAGTCACTAAAATTAAATTTCTACAGCTTTGGAATGTGAAACATCGTTTAAAATATCCTAATTATTGTTTTTAGAATTCATTTTGTCCAATAACCAGCAGAGTCATCAACGCTACAACTAATGGATTATGCTTTATTACATGCTTCACAAAAATAAATAAAAGAATATTAAAAAGTAACAAATAAATAAAACAAATTTAATTCAAAGAAATTTTTCAACATGGAATACAAATTTAAATTACATTACTAACCAAGGCTTTTATTGTAACAGTAGGAGACTATGTTGTTTACGCCTTTTTCGTAAATGGACGTCTTGCATAGATTATCAAATCCGAAATGAAGCAAAACAATGAAAAAATGTTTGTGATATCGCGTCCAACCAAGGAAGTATCCTTGAGAATGTTCTGTTTAGAATAAGCGCATTTCAACAAACTTTAGCGAAAAACAAATATTCGCAACAAACCAGTTAGGTATTGCAAATATAGTTACAATTATTCTAATAAATAATATACAATATTTGTTCGAAACGGCAAATAAATTAAAAGGCATATTCAGCCAAAAATCTCGCTAAGAAACTAAAAATCATTTAAAATAGAACTTCATTTTAAAATGTAGATCTCCTACATTGTTGTCTAATTTAATAATTGCATTCAACTTTAAACGAAATCACATCTATTTCCTCCTCATTTAGGGAAATAACGAACAGAAATTCTTGGAAATAACCATATTTTCAAGCGAATTATTATGTGAAATATTATGCAAGTGAGCACACATTTTATTTCCCAAAATGCTGTAATCTTCTTCATATTTACAATTTCGGTTTTCAATTACGTTGCTAAGACATTTACTGAAGAAATTTTTTTCTGAGATGGCCTTGTTATACTTTAAAACGATCTGGTTATGCTTGTGATAGCAGAACGTCTACAAGCCAACCTAATGTGGAGATTTATCATGAACTAATATAAATCCGATCATTCGCCGATGAGTTATCAACACTTAGTACTCTAAAGCCGATTGGTATAAACATCGATTGGCTTTGTATTGTTTTATATGTACTACTGTAATAGAAATATATATGTGCTGCACTGCTGTGTGCAAATGTACAGCTAAATAGTTAAATTAAAAAAAGTAAGTTGCTGTGATTCATTTTAGAGTTAAAATTGCTCATAATTGCTAGGCAAACTAGAGCAACATGAAATTTTCCTTATTCGACGAAGCAATAATACTTATGAAAGTAAATTTGGTTTAAATTTACAGATTGCTTTCCGTGATTATGTTTGATGCGTCATGCAATAACAAAATTATATTAAATGTTTAATGTAACAAATCTCATCATAATTCTTGAAAATGGAAGCGCTAGATTTGTCAGAATAACACGTTCAGCATACTTCAAAATAGGTGGCAAAATTATTAATGTTTAAGGAGAGTCTTATATCATGGCGTAACAATGACTGTGGAAGCTAATATTCAAAATGCGATATGAACACTTTCACAAATGAGCAACGTTTTGAGCTTTAACTGATACCAAAATTATTCTTTAAACATATTAGGAATATTTGACGTATACATGTTTTAACTTGATTATATATATGGCGAGCTTTCAAAAAAATTTTTAATGCTATGTTTATTATTTTTACATGTTATATGTTCCGCAGCACGCAAATATAAAATTGGAATTGCTAAAAGATATCTCTTTGAACTTATAGCTAGTCTGCACAATATAATTAAATCATTTCCATTAAACTTATACAAAATAAAATTAGCGTATATCATGTAGAGGAAGCTATTTCCTCTGAC
Organism: Eudiplozoon nipponicum; assembly: GCA_029291075.1. Lineage (NCBI taxonomy): Eukaryota > Metazoa > Platyhelminthes > Monogenea > Mazocraeidea > Diplozoidae > Eudiplozoon > Eudiplozoon nipponicum. Next base: position 41,546 of record JAQBSW010006276.1, on the reverse strand, counting down.
ATAAAAGTCTTACTTTTGTCATAACACTGTTTACACGTTGTGTTACTATGCAAACGTAATACATAGCAATGACATTTTTATAAACAAGGTTTAATTATTTTAGTAAACAAATAATGATGTTGCTTATGTAAGAATTGTTTATTAGTGAGTTTTGAGTTGTCTGTTCTGTGTGCTGGACGCAAAATGATCTTTGTTAACTTTTAACATTTTTTGGTCTTATCATTACTATTTTGATTTTATCAATAAATTTGTGTTACAACGAGATCAGGTTATATAATTGCGTGTATTATTTGCTGTGATTAACATGGAGGTGTTCCAAATTATATGATCACACCGCATATATGGATTGTCCGGGCCTGGCATCTCAGAGGCTTTCTTCTGGTAGTGAGCAAAGGGCCTCTACAAAATTTTGTATCTTTCAATACTTCAAACTTTAAACGAATCATTATATTTTTAAATCTTTAAAAAACTAATTCGTCCATATGCATATATTCGAACTGATTTAATTCAAATTTGAACTGTACAATGCATATTCAGGCTATTATTTTCCCATATTACTATTAATTAAATATTGACAGCAAATCAAATTGTCAGAATCAATACATGTCCAAATTGTTAATCATTTAATCGCCACATTTACCCATCATTTTAAAATGCATTATTCTCGCAATTATTTACGAAAGCAAATACGTAATAGATCTATCCAGTTAGAATCATAGTTTAAAATTTACCAACTTAATATTTAATCTAAGTAAATCAGCCAATTTGTCATTATTGGAACAAATTTACTATTAAAAATACTATTGGATTTGATTTATCAAGACTCTATTTAAAGTAAAAGACTGATAATTAATTTATTTTATTAAATAAAATTAGGATTTTCTCTGTCTACTAATAAAAACTCTTTAAAAAATAAAAGAATTTAAAAAATGGTCGGTTATTTATTAAACAACATGCTGCACGAAATTAAAAACGTTGTTGGTTCTGATTACGATTGACTAATTTTTCATGTTGATTGTAAATTATTTAAAGGCACCGCAATAAATATACTATTTACATCGTCTTTAAACTTTAACATAAATAAAACGAAATGAATTATATGTACTCAACAAATAAATTTACTAAGACAATCACACTGTCAGTAAAAATGTGATCAGATTTTATTCGGAAATATAAACGCACACAGATATGTGAAATCGCGCCAAGCCGAGAAACCATAATATCCGAGTTTACCGCATGCAAATGAAATACCAAAATTTCCAATTTTAAAAAGTCAGTAATCGCTTAATTGGTCGAATCAATTATAAAAGTAACACAATGGCACTCTAAATAAAGAAAGCTAGTTAAGTGAAGCAAACATGTACAAAGACGATGAATTCTATTTTAATATATCAAGCGTCCTACCTTATGGGCCTGTTTGTATCAAGTATATGCTAGATGACGCAAATTTATGTATTTTCACATGAAATCACTGTTAATACTTGGGAATAAATTTAATGAATTCCGTAGTCTGAAAATTTTTTTAATGGGTGCGCATTTTCTTCATAAGTGCTCACAATCAAATTACTCATATACTTGGAGCTTTATTACGCTTCGGACGCATTTTTGTAAATGATATCGTCGCTATTGAGTAAAAATATATTTGAAAAACATTTACCTAAGTTCTTAATAGACTGCAGTTGAATAACTTCCTTATCGGGCAAGCATATAATCAGGTAAGATTCGTAATATTATTGAAAACTTCTTGCTAGAGCAAGCATGGCAGATAGGAGGTGAGAATATTTAATAAAAGTAAACATGCAACATAGAAAGTATATGCTTGATTTAAACATGTACATAACTGAATATGGTTTTAGCTTTATTTGCAATAATAATTCAAGCTTCTTCCAAAAATATAATTTCGATGGATTTTTTGTTTACGTATTTGATTATGAACTGGTTAATAGATTTCATTCACGTCCATGAATAATTTTATATTTATGAATAAACAAGAAAATATTAAATTTGTAAAAAAATCCACCAAAGATTAGCCAATAAATCTAACTGTAACATGTTGTCAATCTTGGGAACATGAAATAATATTTTAGTGAACTAATATATCTTTTATTTCTAGACTTTACATAGTCACTAATATCTTTTTTCTGAATTTGTTTATTCGTATTAATCGTTTGGTAATCGAATTGAAAAAAGATTATGTGCAACTTATTCTGGCTCAATTCGTAGTCCAAATACGAAGTAGAAAAAAACGATCATGTTTATAAATTCAGAATTATTGCCAATATTTTTGTGGGATTTTTGTATATTGCGATTCTAGTTCCAATAAAACGCTTTAAACTTCTTATAGGCAATTATAAAATAAAACTTAAATCTTAAAGCGATGCTTAGAGCTATGCTGTTGCTTACTTAATAACGTCTAGTAATATAATGTGAAAATGGCCATTCGAAAAATGGCATTATATGCACAACAATGACTATAAGCAAACCCTTTGGATTAACATACACGTCTATCCATGATGTCACTATATATATATATATTTAAAATAATCAAAATATAAGTATCTATGTAAATTCCCCAGAACGTCCACGATCCACTTTAATTATAGCCAAATTACCTCTTTCGGACACCATCTATATTGTTAGTTTACTATCTCAAATTGATAGTCGCGGTATCTTAGTTGAATTTATTATTAACTATGATTCCTCCAATTTACGATCTCGTCCATCAGAGAAGGCGTTATTGAATATGGGGCCTAATGATATTTCTACAAATGTCATATTCAAAACGTTTATTCCTGATTTTATTTCAAATTATACAATAATCAACCTGGTTGATCTATTTCGGTTACATAGTGCAATCCGTTAACAGCCCTCCCAGTTTATCTGATGAACTGTTTGCACTGAGTGCCTGACTAGATCTGATCTATGTCTATGTCTTAACTCTCTCTACGCACCTCTATGGGATGCATGGTTTTACCTATATACTTAAGTTTTCCAACTTACAAAGTATCTCATAAGAACTAGCAAACATGGGATTCTATAGGCCTCCAAAAAGTATTCTAAACGATACAGTTGTGTCTAAACGGGTAATAAATTTATCATCTATGGACCTCAAGTGTAATGAAAAGAGGATACTTAACATGGGAGTGAACACGGCTGTTCCTATAGAACAGATATCTGAGAATGAAATGATTACCGAGACAGTTCAAATCACGCAATTCCTCCCAGAAAAAGATAAGATTACATTTGAATTGGATGTTGCCAAATTTGCGTTAGAATATAGAGAAGATAAACGTAGGCAGAATTATGAATTGAAAAGATTGAGATATAATTTGTTATCTGATAAGATAATATGCCTTAAAGCAGATAAATGTGGAGCAACAGTGTTAATGAATCAGAGTGGTTATAATGATAAGATGTATGTGCAATTAAATAATAAAGAAGTTTATCATAAAATAAATAAGGATCTAACTGATAAGTTACAAGGTGAGGTTAAAACTTTAATTAATCAAATGATTTGGCCTGAGAAATTAGATTCAGTGCATGGAAAATCATAATAAATACAAAGAGACACGCTCCCTCCCAGAGTGTATGGTTTAGTAAAGATTCATATAGGAGATAATCCACTTAGGTTAATTTTGTAGGTTCATAATTCTCCAACTTTTATTATGTCCATATTTCTATGCCATAGAATAAGAAAATACACCTATTTTTTAGATTATGCATTAATGAACACTTATCACTTTACTGAAATTATTAATAAATATAAATCAACAGAGAATGATAAACTGGCAAGCCTGGATGTGGTATCTATGTATCCTAACATTCCGGGGCAGGTTCCATTAGAGTGTTTCAAACGTTGTCTAATGGAATACTCTGAAATACTTGAAGGTAGAAAAATGATGTTAATGAGTATTATGGACATATTTAAAATTTGTATGTCCTCTACATAATTTATATTTAGAAATGAATTCTACCTACAAGTTAAATGTGTTCCTATGGGAAAACCGTAATCGGTCCCAGTCGCTAATATTTACATACATTATTTAGAAAAAATCTCTTATTCAAATCTCTCCTCAAACCAAAATTATATTTAAGATTCTTTGATGACGTCTTCTTAATTTGGTATCATGGGGATAATGATTTGGCGAATTTTCTGTGTTTAGCTAATCAACTGGGAGAGGTAAAATTTACAATGGAAAAAGAAACAAAAGAATAATTATAATTTATAAATGTAAAATTAACACGAATTGGTTAGACATTTGCGAAAGATATTTATAGGAAAGATACTTATTATGGTGTCCTCCCGAATTACTGCTCAAATCACCCGTTTGGTTTGAAAATAGGCTTTCTAAAATTCATGATAATAAGAAGTCTTAAAATAGTGGATTTAAAATATAGGGACAAAGAACTGATGGAATTAAAGGAATATGCAGAACAAATGGTTATACGGAAAATTTAACCGATAAAATCATGAACCAGACGCTATTGCGATTTAGCGGAAAAATAAACCAAGAAAACCAGCTAAGGGATTTAGAAAAGCAAAATGAAGATAAACACAGAACTCTGGTTCTAACAGATTCTAGATTAAGTAGAAAAATTAGGACATTAGCAACGAAATACCATATAAGATCAGTGTCAAGACAATCAGTTAACGTAAGAAATAAGCTACCGAATCAGAAAGAAAAATATATAGACACAGTCATAGATCAGATCTAGCCAGGAATTCAGTGGAGACAGGTCATCAAATAAACTGGGAGGGCTGTAAACGGGTTGCACTATGTAACCGAAATCGATTAACCAGGTTGATCAGGGAATCAATAGAAATATAATCAGGAATAAACGTCTTGAATATGACATTAGTAGAAAAATCATTAGGCCCCATATTCAATGAAGCCTTTTCGGATGGAAGGAGACGTAGATCAGAGGAAGCAGAGTTAATAAAATATCCGACTAAGAGACCGCAAATTTAAATTTGAGATAGTAAACGAATAATGTAGATGGAGTAAGAGAGAGGTAATTTGGCTATAATTAAATAGGATCGTTGCTTTCGGGATAGCTCAGTGGTTAGAGCACCAGATTCCGAAGCAGACGTGGCCAGGTTCGTATCCTGTCCGCGGCAAATTCTGGCCAGTACTTGATAAGTTCCCAATAAGGACGAAACCGGTCTACTGGATGAATTGCCTTTTCTACACTATACAATTCTTAGTTTATACTGACATATGTAAGTAATTAATGGGTCAGGTGTTTATATCAAGACCGCAACCTTGATTATAATAATTGTTATCACCACCCGCGCAACCAATGTTAGTTTAATTAATTATAGGTACTTGATGTACAAAGAACCCATTGTATTACTCATAGTAAGATATATACTAATTCATGGATGCCTATATATGTACCTAGACATAAAAGTAGATATTTAAATATTAGTAAATGCGTTTTGATTGATATAACTTGTCCGTTGAGGTTCTCTCAAAGTTGCTTGTATGATATTCATATTATATATATGGTATATATATATATATATAAATATATATATATATATATAATGGATATATGATGGCTTATATGCTTATCTATATATGCATAAGATAAAGCGTGTGGACGTATATAAATGGATATTTTATAAAATGTGGATACACATAAATATAAATAAATAAATAATAAAATTTTAATAAAAAATTTACAAAAACATTGCTAATTTATTTTACATATTATGTACATGCATAGATATGTATATTGTTTGGACACCGATATTTAATTGAAAACAATGCATTTATACAGGAAATGGGTATATATGTGTTTTTGATAAGATATTATTCATTAGTGTAGGCCTATTATTCGGTCTTGCCCAAACGTTACAATAATACTATATACTTTCAACTGTTTTATAAATCTCTCTCTATAACTTATTGCAAACAGTATAAGATTTGGTAAACTGGAGTATTTGAGAATTAGTTGAGTATTGAAATCAATATTCTGTTGATCCTTATGCGCGTCCAGAACAACAATTAAAAATAGAGACATCTGGATACGCGTGTATGTTAATCCATAAGATTTGCTTATAGTTACTCTAGAAATGTCACTTTTTTAGAGTACATATATGTGTATTTAGGTTGGTGTGTGCGGGGAGGGGTGACATGGATAAATTTGCGTATAAATTTGAGTAATAGAGATTAGGTATGAAGACCGGATATTAAGGCAGACAATAAAAAATACTTTAGCAATTAAAATAAATATAAATAGATCTGTTTTGAATAAGGATACCAAACTTGCCTCAAGTTGTTTTTTAGGTGTGCGTGTTGTGTCAACCCTGAAGATAAGACTGGAAATAAGGTCTCGAAATATCGGAACAAAAAGAGTGGAAAATCTTGTTCCACGGTCATTTTCAGACAAGCAGCTGATGCAAGGCTCACAAATGATGGGACAAATGAGAACCGAACAATCAAATCCAATAATTGGTGCACATGATTATGTACAGGATTCAACAATTTACCGATCTACGAGTGCTATTAATTCAAAATATTGGCCTGGGCACAGTTTCATCCAATGGAGCCGGTAATGAAACAAAAATAATTAGCTATTGCAACTTGCTGAGTAGTCTTTATTAAGCGATAAATACTTCGTCGTGTCAAAAGTTACTCCAAATTAAGATTAATTATTTCAATAAAAATTCGTAATCTCAATATGATTTAATAATAATTTTTAAAAACAGAACTACCAAAATGCATGGCAATTCCTTTAATCTAGTAATCAATTGTGAACTGACGTGAAATTGTTTGGATGACAAATTAATTTCAGATATCAATTTGATAAGTTTATTAATCGAAAAAATGTTTGCCTTGTTGTCCAACAATCAGGGTATTTCATTCAACAAATCCAAGTATTTGTCTCTTAAAAAATTACGATTACAATATTTGTAGGACTAGTAGTTTAATCTGTCGATGCTTTTTTTTAATGAACAACATTTATTTTGAATGAATTTTTTTGTTGGAGCACAATATTTGTAGGACTAGTAGTTTATTCTGTCGATGCTTTTTTTAATGAACAACATTTATTGTGAATGAATTTTTTTATTGGAGCACATCTAACTACAGTAATTGATTAGGTGAAATAAGCAACATGTGAACACATTAATGAATACAAAAATATAAAATTTGTATATTTGTTTCATACACCATAAATTTTTATTGCTAATATGCCGCAATTTGCAATATTTGTAGCGTAAAAATTGCATCATTTGCTCAAATGCATTCTGAAAAACTGTTTGGTTTAGCAGTCTTTTTATTTACTGCATTTAAGCGTTATCATTTTTACACTATAAGGATAAAGCTATGATGCATTTAAAATTTAAATTAACTATATAACGTTAATTTGTAAAATACGTATGCCATTTCTTTATCTAAAATTTTGAAATTCTGAAATCAAGTTCTGATAGAAATTTTGTCAGATTTTACATATAGAATATAAGACGGCATAATTACATTTAAATGAACATTGGTTGCGTGGACGGCCATAGCAGTCAATTCAATCAAGATTGTGATCATGATAAAAACACCTGATATTTTTCTGTAACATTTTTTAGTAAACATTTAATATTGTATAGTGCAGAAAAGGCAATTCATCCAGTGGACCGGTTTCATCCTTATTGTAACTTATCACGTACTGTCTATAATTTTCCGCGGACAAGCCTCGAACCTGAGCACGTTTGCCGTCTGTGCAACTTAAGTACCTTTAATTATATAAATTTCATTTAAATACCACTTCCCTACGTAAGGTGGTGTCTGTTCAATAATGAAAGTTTGGATATGTTTGGTTAGAAATTCCGTTCTAGAGGTGTGACACATAGGCTCTACCTAAAACCAAATCTAACCAAGAAATGTTAATTAGAATATAACTGAAAATTGCACATAGATTTCGGCAGTAATGCCCTGTGGTTAGAGCATTGGATTCCGAAGCAGACATGCCCAGGTTCAAGCCCTGTCCGCGGCAAATACTGGACAGTACATGATGAGATTCCAATAAGGTCGAAACCGCTCTACTGGATGAATTGCCCGCGCAACCAATTTTCGATTAATTATATATGTCTTCATTTCAATACCACTTCCCCATCTAGTGTGGTGTCTGTTCAGTAATGACAGATTAGGGATGCAACGTTGAAATTTTTGGATATCTGATTTTCCTGTCAATTCCAGACATTTTGCAATCAATTTCTCTCGTATATTTTGATTGATTTTCCAAAATAACTGCTTTCATATATAAAGCAGTTGAAGAAGTGCAGTCTAAAAAATTCTCAGAACTAGCAATTGATTGTTGGCATCCAGCCTCATGATTCACTGCGTGAAAAACGTGATGTTAACATTTGCACTTTGGAAATTCGCATTGGTGATTTGATTTAACTACCACGCAAATGGGGCCGACAAGCCGCCTCTATATAGAAAGATTAGGAAAACATTTACGATAGTTTCCCTTGTAAAACAAATGTGGAGTAGTTTGATCATGATATTTATGTAAAGCTCCGAGAAGTTATTTGAAATCTGGTTCGGCTTTATTGGCCTGTTTTATGATTTCTATCCTGTCTGCTTCATCTAAAATTAAAATTAAAAGATCATCAATATTCCTGTGGTAAATTACGCATTGGCATTCATATTTTACTGACTCATGTTCCCAAGATGGTATATGTTCAGGCATCCGTCTAAAAATGCATTTATTTGATTAGAAAGTTTTCGAAATTATGTGGACGTCATGAAGTATTCGTGGAAATCGGAGCGTTCGGGTTTCCAACAAATGCTCATTTAGCACAGATTCAAATACTTCATTCGTTATATAGCAAATGCAATACACCAATTTGATTAATTTCGTTCATAAAAGGACACGTCAAGCAAACCTTGGCACATTTGCTGCATATTCGGAGATCCCATCCAAGTCACCACACCTGGCGCAAATTTCACAGAATAAAAACTAAAGTACTACAAGAAATTAAATTAAATCTAATCCTAACTAAATTACGTTTAGGTACATCTTGTCCACTACCTTCCTCCAAAATCTAATAACACTCAGTTAACTAATAACAAGACAAGATTTTCACAAATGTGTTAACCTCGCTTGTAGAACATCTATTAAAATTTGAATTGTGGACTCAATAATAGTTACGAACAAACGAATTACCTCAGTGACGAAATTTGTACATATACATGGGTATGGAATACATTAAAACACACACTCACACCAATATATATATATATATATATATATATATATATATATATATATATTAATATATATATATATATATATGTGTATATATATGTTAATATCTGTTTATATATATATCTATATATGTATATATAACATATAGTTCTGTTTACTGCTTTATTTGTCTTTTTTTAATTTTCCCTTTAAACCTCAACAACATCTGCTTCATTAATAAGCTTAATATGTTTGTAGAATTAACATTTATTTTGAATTTTTCTCTCAGTGCAATCAGTTTATTATCTCTATATTGCAAATCCACCAATTTAAGATTCCTCAATATCAGGGATTTAAGAATATCTATTTTCATTCCATATTGGTTGCCAGAATAGAAATTGTAAATAAATATTTTTATCTAAATAAATCGATTTCTAATCTGAGTGCATTATTTGAAATTTGACATCGAGAAACAATAATACTCATTTTTCTTACCCTCTAATGCAAATTTTAATTCTCCTAGACGGTTGGATAAATGAATTAATGTATCCAGCTCATTTTCACCATGATTCAAAATGAAACATATATGTCATCAATGACCTCACCAATAAGTGTGTCTCGAGACGTAGATTTAAATGTCTTTAAATCAAGTTTCCTAGTTTAAGTAAACACCAATCCCATTGTATTTAAGCAGTCATTGGACAACATAGCAGTACTACCGTGACTGCGAATTTCGACTGCACAATTTCTAACCATTCACGACCATTAACTGTTTGGAGCTTATATATATATATATATATATATATATATATATATATATAGGCAATACAATTAAACAATAATTTACTGCGTTTGTAGTTTTAACAATTATTCAAATCAAGTTTGAGAGCTTGAGAAAACACAAATTCTATTGTATTTAACCAGTCGGGCGTTCTGACGCGTTTCAACCTTCCATGATTAGCATCAGAATATGACGGCCAACTGACTAGCAAGGACCAATCCCCATTATATATATGACAAGCAAAATTCGATGTGCAGTTCTCACTCTCGAGTAAATTGTAGGAGACTAGAAATGTCGGCTGCAAAATTGTGTAATTATATTGCATATATATTTGTGTGTGGCGAAAGCTGCAAACAATTAATGTACGTGACTGCATAGAAATTGTGCAGCCTCAATTTCCAGTCACGTACAATGTATACTAGACTACTAAATGTGAGAGCCACATATCTAATATTGTTTGCCATATATATGCAGTGGTTAGATCCTCTCTGGTCAGTTTGCCATGGTACTCTGATGATGATCATGGAAGTTTGAAACGCGTCAGTACGTGCGACTAGTGATAGTCTTGCCATTTTTTACGAGGACTAGTTAAATAAATTGGTATTGGTGTTTACTTCAAGCTCGCAAACTTGATTTGAAGAATTGTTACCACCACTCGCATAACCATTTATTGTTTAAAGAAACATTTCGTTATTATGCATATAAATATTAGCGACCAGGACGGTCAATGGCTGTCCCATACACAAAACATTAAATTGTTTATAGAAAATATTAAAACAATGTATATATTACTCACAGAGTTGCACATGTTTGAGTTTAAATGTATATTGGAGTTTACTGAAAAGTCTAAAGATAAAATATTTTGATAAATGTTAGGCAGAAACATGAGAGCAATTCTAGCAAACTTGAGAATTCATTGGTCATATTAGCAAAAACTACTTTCTCTGCGTTAAAGTAGCCAGGAAAGTTCTCAGGTTAGTAAATGATATTTTAGGAAAGATATTAACTTTCTTCTAAATATCTTTTATAGACAACCTTAAGCAATGAAAATAAATCCAAGATAATTATGAATGCTAAATTAGTAGATATGAAATATAGAGATGAGAGAATGATGTGACTGTAGGAAATATTCAAAATAAATGGTCATTCGACAATTGTTTTAGAGATTTTCGAAGAAAATAATACACTAAGTGAGGAAGGGAAACATAAGAAAAGTGGAGATTATTCTGATTACAGACAATAACTTTATTAGAAAAATTACAATAATAGCACGAAAGTGAAAATTCTTAACATTTTAAATATAATCAATTATTCAAATATTTTGTAAATCCACATATATATTGATGGATATTTATATATTTTCAAAATTATTTATAAAATATAGATATATTTTTTTAATAGATCCTATACATTTTGAATGACAGAATTTTGACTCACTTTGTTCCGTATACTGTATACAAGCAAAGATATATATGCATTTTATTCAAATATATATATGAATAAGTTGTTGTTAAAAATAAATATTAATTCACAGTTTTGTTCATATTTTATAACATACATGCGTAACTATACATAGGTTATACCTGTACGCATATTTATTTTACATTTTTATATAAAATGCGGTTTAAAATGCATAAAAACCGATTGTTTAATAGATTATATTCATCAATAAACATATGGTCTAGTTTTTTTATGTGAACTTTAAGTAACTCTTTTATATATTCATCAATATATGCGGCTCGTATACATTCTCAGATATATATATATATTATTATATGTATGAAATTATGGAAATTTGTAATTTATAATCATATATATATATATATATATATATATATATATATAGGCAAAATTTGGTGTATGCATGTAACACTATATAATTCAGATATTATTCTGACAAATGTATGAACTTAATATGTCAGGTGTTTATATCAAGATAGCTACCTTGAATACGGTAATATTTATTTTACACCTTATACTTGGCTTTTACTATTTTCTTTGCTCTGGCTTTCTATTCCTACCTTTCTTTATCTGACCTTATTGTAGACATATAAATTTTATAAACTGTTTGTTACGGAGTATAAGTATAAATGGCGATGTGTTTTAGGTGTTGCTCTCTAAAAACAATTTATATCAAACAAGACCAGAAGTGAAAACCAAAATCTGCTTAAACAGGAGTTATAATATCACGTACACATTTAATTCGTGCTTATTGACGATTCATTTGTGGTATAATCTGGAAATATCTTTGCTTTTTCTATTCGTTTCTTCATTTTGTTGTTTTCCTTTAAAAATCTCATTGTTATTTTAGTTAATTTCTATTTAATTTGCCATCCAATATATATATATATATATATATATATATATATATATATATATATATATATATATATATATATATATATATTTCACCAGATGACTAGAATTCAATCACAGACACGAGCTCGTTGACTTGTAAAAATAAATTTAGTATACGTGCAATATCACTGTTGACCTCACCATTATTGGTTGGGTTGTTAATGCCGTATCCCTTAGAATTTATTATTAGTTTGTTGTCCAGCCGAGACTTAATTATCCCTATCTCTGCAATCAAGGTGTTTATTTGTGCAGTTAATACACTTACAATAATTCAAATCCGTCATAAGCCATATTGTTTATTTTAACACAAATGCTTTATTTGTAATCAATTATTTATAGGATTTTTTCTCGTTTAAAGAGGATTCATTTTATAAAACAAAATATAAATGTTAATTATTGTATGTTCACTTGCGCTGTCCGGAGGCTGCTTCCATCATTATGCTGACTACTTCATAATAATACGCGTGTTTCTTTGAGGACATTCTGTTCAATACATGCTAACCTTAGTTAGCACCTTTTGTGCTTTCTTAGTCTCAAAGTGGCTTTTGATGCAATCGCAATCATCAAGACTACAGAACAAACGAATATAATCCTTGTGTCGGATACATAATATGCCGTCCAATGGTGTCTTCTTTAAATGATACCTTCTCAAATAATGCATACAGATATTTGTTAATGAATCCGCAACAGTCTGTTACATTGTTACTAGTAATTCTTTATAACATTGTCTGCAATAATTCAAGAAGATTAAAAATATGAATATATTAGATAGTACATTACTGAAAGTTGTGTGTAGTGTGGGGATGGGTGGCTCAATGGTTAGAGCACCCGATTCCGAAGTAGATGTGCCTAGGTTCGAGTCCTGACACCTTGTGAGGAGTTTACAATAAGGACAAAACCGGTCTACTGGATGAATTGCCTTTTCCACACAATAACCATAGTTAGTTTATATTGATAAATGTATGTAAATAATGGGTCAGTTGTTTTTGCCAAAATAGCCACCTTGATTAAAATTAAAATTTTTATTGCTTGGATTCTATAAGTATTCTTTTAATTTTTGTTTGCAGCATTTAATAAATAAATTATGCATTTGTTAGCAGAAATGCTTGTAATGGCCACTATCAGCATAAACTTGGCCATAAGTAAAGCATGTACGATATATACAATTAAAGATTTACCTGAACTAGTTAGAAATGAACTGCAAAATAATCATATTCGTTTGCTCGGTGATAGTTGCTGGTGTATCCGGTTCAAATGACGGAATGCCAGGGCCGATTCAGTGCTACACGAACTCTGCTGCATTAACAGGAAAATAATGTTTATTTTAATTTGATAAAATATATTATAAATTTCATTTTAACAAAAATTATTTGCACACTAAAATAAATTGTTTTCATTTTTGGTTGTTCTTATTTTTCGTTTAATTTGCAAAAAAAGTTAGGTCAATTTTTATCTTTCAATACTTCAAACTTTAAACGATTCATTATATTTTAAAATCTTTAGAAAACTAATTCGTCCATATGCCTATATTCGTACTGATTTAATACAAATTTGAACTTTACAAAGTATATTCAGGCGATTATTTTCCCATATTATTATTAATTAAATATTGGCAGCAAATCAAATTGTCAGAATCAATACATGTCCAAATTGTTAATCATTTAATCGCCACATTTCCCCATAATTTTCAAATGCATTATTCTTGCAATTATTTACGAAAGCAAATACGTAATAGATCTATCCAGTTTTAATCATAGTTTAAAATTACCAACTTAATATTTAATCTAAGTAAATCAGCCAATTTGTCATTATTGGAACAAATTTACTATTAAAAATACTATTGGGTTTGATTTATCAAGACTCTATTTAAAGTAAATGACTGATATTTAATTAATTTTATTAAATAAAATTAGGATTTTCTCTGCCTACTAATAAAATCTCTTTAAAAATAAAAGAATTTAAAAAATTGTCGGTTATTTATTAAACAACATGCTGCACGAAATTAAAAACATTGTTGGTTCTGATTACGATTGACTAATTTTTCATGTTGATTGTAAATTATTTAAAGGAACCGCATTAAATATAATATTTACATCATCTTTAAACTTTAACATAAATAAAACGAATTGAATTATATGTACTCAACAAATAAATTTACTAAGACAATCACACTGTCAGTAAAAATGTGATCAGATTTTATTCGGAAATATAAACGCACACAGATATGTGAAATCGCGCCAAGCCGAGAAACTATAATATCCGAATTTACCACATGCAAATGAAATACCAAAATTTCCAATTTCAAAAAGCCAGTAATCACTTAATTGGTCAAATCAATTAGAGGATGAATTCTATTTTAATATATCAAGCGTCCCACCTTATGGGCCTGTTTGTATCAAGTATATGCTAGATGTCGCAAATTTATTTATTTTCACATGAAATCATTGGTAATACTGCAACTTTTTTTTATGTGTGCGCATTTTCTACAAAAGCGCTCATAATCAAATTACTCATATATTTGGAGCTCTATTACGCTTCGGACTCATATTTGTAAATGATATGGTCGCTATTGAGTAAAAATACATTTGGAAAACATTTACCTAAGTTCTTAATAGACTGCAATGGAATAACTTCCTTATCGGGCAAGCATATAATCAGGTAAGATATAGTAAAATTATTGAAGACTTCTTTCTAGAGCAAGCATGGCAGATAGGAGATAAAAATATTTAATAAAAGTAAACATGCAACATAGAAAGTATATGCTTGATTTAAACATGTACATAACTGATAATGATTTTAGCTTTATTTGCAATAATAATTCAAGAATCTTCCAAATATATAATTTCGACGGATTTGTTGTTTACATATTTGATTATCAACAGGTTAATATATTTATTTCACGTCCATTAATAATTTTTTATTTATGAATAAACAAGAAAATATTAAATTTGTAAAAGTTCTAACGAAGATTTGCCAATAAATCGAACTGTAACTTTTTGTCAATCTTGAGAATATGGAATTATGTTCTTACAAACTAATGTCTCTTTCATTTCTAGACTTTGCATAGTGAAACTATACTTTCGCTTAATTTGTTTATTCGTATTAATGTTTCGTTAATCGAACTGAAAAAATGATTATGTGCAACCTATTCTAGCTCAATGCATAGTCTAAATACGAAGTAAAAAAAATAAACGATCATGTTTATTTTGGGACGTATGTATATGGCGATTCTAGTTTCACTGAATTGCTTTGAACTACGTATATAGATAAAGGCGATTGTATAATAAAACTTAAATGTAAAGGCGATGCTTAGTGTTGTGCTGTTCGTTTCTTAATAACGTTTAATAATATAATGTGAAATTATTCATTCGAAAAACGGCATTGGATTCAACTGAAGAAAGACGGTCAGGCCATGCAATTTGAAACACAAACTATATTGTACTTAATTAACTTGAACAAATTGAGTCTTGTGCATGTTTATTTAATTATATTCATTCTATAATTCAATTTTTCAATAACAAATTTGAATTTGAACACAGAAATATAAAAAAAAGAATAAAAAATATATATGATAAAAAATCGAACATGCCTGTATATCTCTAAATAAATAATAGATATATGGAATAACAATTTATTTTGCTTATAATGAATGTTATAGTTCCCGATTATAATAAAGTAGCAATCGTCATTTAATTCAATTAATATTAATAAAATCGTGCTGCCTTCTTATGGCATGTGATAACATATTGCTGCAAATTTAAGATAATAGAAGTCTTATAATGAAAGGAAACTTTTCGAAGTTTGACGAATTGAAACTAAGCCAGCATTGCACACGAGGTATGATTATTATAGCTTATGCAATTTAGTTTTTGACAGAGTCGAAGGAAATACTTCAGTGTAATATATTACTTTATAGAAATTCCGTTATTAATTTCAAAATTTGATTTCATAAATTTTGATTATTAGAGAAAGAGTTTGCTAATTTTCATTTTGTTTTGGAAATAAACTTCTAATCGGCTTTCACCACTTGATAAGAATACTCTCTAAATGACAATTAAAGGTGCAAAGAACATTAATACAAAATGAATTGCTGAGGATAGTTCATTTGATTTTAATTGCAGCGGGTGTTTCGTAGTAATAAACATTTTATTGCGTTGAAGAAAATGTGAAATTTGCTTTAGCGATTGGATTTAAACGCCGCGCAATTGGGCAGGTCTGTCGCCCATATATGGAAAGTTTATTTAAACATTTGACATAGCATCCACTGTATTACGAATTCAGACTACTCTGAAGTTGATATCTTCGAACGCCTCCTTATAGTTATTTACTGACAAAATTGTATTAAATAGCCTAGCTGTTCTCTGATATTGTGATCAATGCAATCCTGAATCGTATCAATCGGTGGTTACCAACGTTACATTTAATACACTTTTGCTCACTTCTATTTTAATTAACGTCTTTCCCAGTGAGTGTAGATTTTTTTATTAATTTCCTGTGCCAAATTTCATTTATTTCTCAAGCGGGTTAGATTTTCAGGAAGGGAATATTGGTGATTTTTTCTTGCTCGAGAATGAATTTATAGTCTGGATCGGCTTCATTTACTTGTTTGAGGATTTCGGCTGTCTGCTGCTTATGAATTCTAAACAGATAGATTATCCACATACTTTCGGTAAAGTACACAATTGGTTATTATTTTTTACAGGCTCGTTTTCTAAAGATGGAATATGTAAATGAAAAGACAGTATTTAATAAATATTGTTAATAAAATAAATAATAAAAAATCTCATTATTACGTCGAAAAGTTTTGTATTTATGTGGCCCTCATGAAGCATTTGTCAAAATTGCAGTGACTGCGCTTCCAACCAACGGTCATTTCAGATAAGGTTAACTAGTACATATATTAACTAGTATATATATATATATATATATATATATATATATAATATTCCAAAATTGGCTTCTTATTTAATTTTTTTCAAAATAATACAATTATAAAGGCAGTTGACTCATACTTAATCTATAATTATTAATCTCGAAAGTCAAGATATGAATAATTTATTATAATGAATATTTTAGATGCCTATATTATTTTTTGCCTGCACTAAATATAATCTATATTTGCAAGCCGTTGTGATAATTGGAAATACCAGTATGAATTCAAATATCATACCTGTGAATGAAGAATTGTTTAAGATTTGGTACATCTTCCATGATATTAGTAGGAGAAAGAGGGAAAATCTATTGCGTAAATTAAATAGCAATTGATAATTAGGGGAAAATATTTTATTGGTGGCTCCAAAGTACAGTAGTTTTTATGGATTATAAGTCGTTGTATATGTTTCGTACAATATATCATTGCTATCAGAAAGTTTAACATATTGCAGCTTTCACAACATGTGTATAATTAATTTAATTAAAACATGTTTAATCAGTCTCACACGATAAAATGCGATTTGTGTTACATCATGCAACCTATGTGCAATTAGCAAAAATTTGCAAAAATAAAAATCTAGAGCATTGGATATTTTATGTCACGCACAGTTTATCAAGGCAACTACAGATGTAAGTCTCTTATTTTATTTAGCATTCCCTATATAAAAACTAAGGTTTCATTATGGATAATATATTTGATGTCGTCCTCTGATGTTGAACATGGAACATCGAAATGCACCAATGCGTGCGATTAAAGGCACTTCATCTTTGTCCTAATACTTTTGAGGTACAATGAAGTTGGGTTTTATATCAAGCTGGCGAAGCTCATTCAAATAATTGTCATCACGATTCAAGACATCAATGATTGTCAGATTAAAATCATTGTGTATGAAAAAGAAATCTGCAGTACAATAATTGCACTAGTGCATAGAGGGTGTGCAGACGACGAATACTAGAATGCTGACTATCTAAAGTCCTTCAATTAAAAAATGCATTGCGGCTTGTTGTCATTCTTTGATTAGAATCATTGAAGTACGATACTGGTAAATGCATGTGGCAGCTTTCACGTTTTCTTTGTTCTTCGACTGGTTAAATACAATGTAGATGGAGCATATGCCTAACTCAAAACTGTACCTAAATTAATGTTATTAATGTTCTCTCAAACTATGATATTTAATTAAATAACGCATATGCACTATGCGAAATATACAGGAAGTTTCTGATTGTGACTAACATAAATATTTCCGTATAAATAACTAATTAATTGCAATAAACACAAAACAACTTGTAACGAGTTACATTATTTTCCTTATGGTATAGAGACGTATATAAATGTAAATGTCGACACATTAATTGCTCATTCCCAATAAATTCGTTACGATTTGGTTATCACTGGACAGTTTGGATTAATACGCTGATGATGAATGCAAATGGTACCTTCAGTTCATTGATTTATCTTACTGGTCCTGAATGAAAAATAATAAAATTGCATATATATTAGTCCGCGGCAACAAACAGTATCTAAACGTTGTATATTAAATTAAATGTTGACATGATTCATACGAAAAGTGATAACAGATATCGATCAAGTGCAGAGTGTATGGATTTCACGGTATAAGTTTTTTAGAAGTATTAGTAACTCACAATTTTCGTGCAATTTTACATATCTTGAAATCTATCGTGTTGGAAATAGTTACCGACTCGACAACCGCAGTGATGGTATCAAGTATCGATTCAAAACCCATTTAAATTCTCATTATGACTAATATATAGTGATTTTGCTTTGAAGTTGCAATGTCAAAGACTTAAAATTAAGTTAGCTCCACAACTGCTAGTATACATATACTTATAGGAGATTTTACATTTAAATTGTCTCACATTACTCACTGGAATATACAGTGGGGATAGACCATAATACTGGCTCCTACTGATGAGTCTCCAGGAAGCACGAAACAAATGCGCACAAGAAATTATACATTCCCTTCATGCTGACTTTGACATAGCATTCTGGTCCTATTTGATCTAATTTGTTATTAACAAAAACTACAGAATTGCATATTTAAAAGTTCTCCTCAATAAAATGCATATAACTGTTATAAGTTTATGATAAGACAAAATATATAGAGGAAGAAAGAGATGGCAAGCGCAAAACATGGAGTGACACCCAAATAAGAGTAACGCAATAACTAATTAAATGAAACACCTAAGTCCACCGAAATACATACATATAAAAAGTAGGAATAATGAACTTGTACTAATTCAGAGTATAGACGGATTTCTTTCGTGGGTAGTAGATTTGAACTATAAGTGTCGCAACGATTTAATTTATCCATATTTGCAGGTACGCATGGAGATCGTCTTCGTGGTGCCTGTGTGCTTACGCGTCACTTTACCTCCAAATGCTTCAACATCATTCTTACTAACCACTTGCAATGAGGTACAATCTAAATATGTTGACTGGCTACTTTTCGGTACGATTTCTCAAGTACAATCCTCAGGCTTCTAATCAAACACACAGTAAAATGCTCGCAATATAAGGTTTAAGCAAATGTGGTAATCTTGTTCCAAAACAGTTATTTTTATATGTTAATTTTCGACACACTATTGATTTTAAATACCAAATGGCCTCAGTAACTAATCTGCTTGAATGCATGCATGCATGCATATGCATGAAATACATAAAACAGCCATTCGACAGCCATATATATATATATATATATATATATATATATATATATATATATATATATATATATATATATATATATATATATATGCAGATATACAACCTGCAAATGGCAGACCAAACCCTTTCTTCCAGTACAATTGGAGCAATCTCAAATTTCTGTTATATGGAATTTCTACAAGTGAGGCGGAATGTGAATGGGAGGGGGAGAGAGAAAATATCCAAAATGTGTGCTATAGCTGTATTAATGCAACGTCACGGTAATTAAATTTAAAATTGAAAAATAAAGAAAGCTAACTTCAACGGATATTATTTGTCTCGGAGAAATGATGTATATCCAATCATGTATTAAGTGTTGCGCACATGGTAATAAATTAGTTCAAATTTGACAAGAAGAATAAAGGAAAGACTGCATTAGCGGAAAGTATAATCTCATGCACATTTCCAGAAGTTAGTACGAATAGATTTGGGAGCCTTCGGAATGACGTGATGAATCAACACTTATATATGCCGAAGACGAACCCAACGCGAACATGGAAATGAGAATCAAATTGGCAAAAACGTTAAATGTGATAAATGAACTGCACCATCAAGAGCAAAATCATTCGAGGGATTTGCTTATATCATTACATTAAATTTGGTTTAAAGTATGTTTTGTTAACGAACGAAAGGAAATATTTTAGTCATATTTAACTGAAGGAGATTTAAAAAATTCTTATTATATAATGGATAATTATTTAACCAAGTACCCCCAAGTAAATTTGTAGCCTTATGTGCTGGCTTCGTCGGTATGGATTGCGCGGAATATACTGAAGTATGTTGGCAACGAGTTTGTGATTGCACATTAAATACAAGTGTATGGATATAGGCTAGGTTAATGAGAATATGTTGTCAATTATCTCTATTGCATCATAATACATTATGTTGGTATCGGTTACTAACACAATAGCCATAGTGTTAATATCCTTTACAGACTCGGTATATATATTATATAGGTTGAGTTAGCGTTGAAGTCGCATTGTCGTTGACTTTACATGATGTTAGCTTCACTATTGCAGGTTTACACATTCGTCTAGGAGATTGTACCGTCCTATTATTCCACATTCTTTGACGAAATATATAGTGGTTAAAGGGCGTAATACCGGCTCCTACTGATGAGTCGCCAGTAAGCACGAAACGAATGTGCATGAGATTATACTTTCCGTTCATGCTGCCTTTGGTTTATCCTTCTGGTCACAACTGAGCTAATTTGTTACTAGGTTCGCAACACCTAATACATACTTGAATAAACAAGTCAATCCTAAATATAATCTAAATTATTTGAATTAATATTTACATGCCTTAAGATCGTTCTGATTTCTAATTTTATCATGTACGGTGGCATTTAGCATGATAAACGATTCTGATTTAATGGTCTCTCCCCAGCCAAAATGTGAGACGGCTTC
Organism: Eudiplozoon nipponicum; assembly: GCA_029291075.1. Taxonomy (NCBI): domain Eukaryota; kingdom Metazoa; phylum Platyhelminthes; class Monogenea; order Mazocraeidea; family Diplozoidae; genus Eudiplozoon; species Eudiplozoon nipponicum. Next base: position 20,155 of record JAQBSW010006276.1, on the reverse strand, counting down.
TGTTACGTCATTTCACATTTCGTATCTTAAAGAAATTGTCTAAAGCAGAAAAATATTATATTAAAATGCAGCCACTCTATTTTCACTGAAATGAATTAACATAACAGTTGGGGATTTAATACTTTAAATCAAGTTTGTGAGCTTGAAGTAAACACCAAACCCATTGTATTAAACCAGTCGTCGAAAACAACCAAATTACCGGCAGACACAACGCACTAATGAGTTTCGACCTTCCATGTTCATCATCAGAGTAAGACGGCTAACTGACTAGCGAGAACCAAACCGCATTGCATCTATATGGAAAGCAAATTGGATATACGACTCTCACCTCTATTAGTTTTGCATACATTGTACGTGACTGGAAATGTCGGCTGCACAATTTCTATGAAATCACGGTCATTAGCTGTTTGTAGATTTCGCCATACACATATATAGACAATATAATTAAACAATAATTGTTTGCGCGGGTGGTGGTAACAATTCTTTAATTTAGTTTGCGAGATTGAAGTAAACGCCAATACCATTGAATTTAACCTGTCGACGAACAACCTAACATAACCACCGCAGTTCGCAACGTACTGACGCGTTTCGAACTTGCATGATCATCATCAGAGTACGACGGCAAACTGACTGGCAAGGATCAAACCGCATTGCATATATATGGAAAGCAAAATTAGATATGCGGCTCTCATCTCTAGTAGTCTAGTAATTCGGCGACTAGTTCAATACAATGGGATTAGTGTTTACATCAAGCTCGTAAAATTGATTCTAAGAATTGTTACCACCACCCGCGCAATCAATTGTTGTTTAATTTTATTGCCTATATATGTGTGTGGTGAATGCTACAAGCAGCTAATGTTAGTGATTGCATAGAAATTGTGCAGCCGACATTTCCAGTCACGTGCAATGTTTGCCAGACAAGTAGATGTGAGAGCCGCATAACTAATTTTGCTTTCCATATATATATATATATATATATATATATATATATATATATATATATGTATATATATATATATGTATATATATATGCAATGCGGTTTGATCCTCGCTAGTCAGTTTGGCCTCGTACTCTGGTGATGATCATCAACGCGTCAGTGCGTTGCGATTGGCGGTAGTTTTGTTATGTTGTTCGGCGACTGGTTAAATACAATGGGATTAGTGTTTATTTCCAGCTCGCAAACTTGATTTGAAGAATTTTTACCACCACCCGCGCAATCAGTTATTGTTTAATTGTTGATACAAACCCACACGCACATGTCACATGCAATTATCAAGAATGGCTTGTTTATTACCAGCTGTCGTTGTATCATTAAGTAAGCAAACGAATAACTGCATGTAATTATGGACATGTTGCAAAATCTGATCTTGCCTGTCATGTATTTGAGACCATACACACTATTAAGTCGGATTATGGCAGACAAAAACCAATATGGACTCGTAACAGTATTACGAGATTGATAAGAAAATATATAATGAAATTAAATCTAAAAACGATATTATGAATGAAAAAGCTGATGAAATATCGTTAGGTCCGATATAAGATACAGCATTAGCTAACAGGATCAAAAGACCAACATAAATTAAAATCTGAAGCTAGATCCAGCAAAATACTAAGAAAATAGGATTAAGACTGGCCTATTAGTGGTTAATAAATTATTGAGGAAATAGTCCTTAATTTCACCCTTTAAATTTTCGTTTATTTTTCAACCTCTTTGTGATTTGAATGCTTATTGAAGTGCTTCTATTTAATTTTCCTATATTGATTTATGTTTCGTCAAATACTTTTCCAAATATTCTTATCTAACGGGCACTTATTTATTTAATATCTTATTTAAGCTTCTATTTTTATTGGATATGACTTTTTGCTCTAAATATATTCACGCAACAATGGGAATCATATACGCTTTTCAGAAAATCTAGTTTTATCCCCATTATAATGAAAATCTTCAATGTTGCAAATTCTTCTTAAAAAATACGTTAAGTATCCTTTTTACAAACAATCATTTTATACTAGACCCCATCTTCAAATCCGTGTATTCTCTGTAATTTTTGTCTAGCCAGATAAACACAATATTAAAAATATTATTATATATACAAAATATAATTGAAAGAGTTCACACAGAAGACAGAGAATTTAATTTCAATCGCTAAACGATTATTTATAATAGATGGTTGCTCCTTGGTTAAATAACTTATTTATATGAATTAGAAATATGAAGCATATTTACCAAAAAATTTTAAAAACGACAATTCAGATACCTCAGTTAACAAAAGGTTTTTTTCGCGAGTTGTCAACTTGACTTAATTTTTGAAAGTAAATATTTTGGATTACTTTAAAATATTGTCGAATCTGCAATGAGAACTATAAAAACAGGTAATCTGTACATATTTTGGTAAAATAAATATCATTAATTAAACATGGTGACAATTTTTTTTAAATTCCTAATAAATATCAAAATGTTAGAGGTATGTCAGTTATATTTTGTTGTGAAATATTAAACATGTATTATTTTAACTGAAAGTTTTTATTGAATATAAATATTATATAATAAACCGTGTTAAAATTTTAATTCAAAATATTGGCCTGGGCACAGTTTCATCCAATGGAGCCGGTAATGAAACAAATATAATTAGCTTTCGCTACTTTCTGAGTAATCGTTATTAAGAGATAAATAATTCGTCACATCAAAAATTACTTAATTTTCAAATTAATTATTTCAATAAAATTTTCTATACTTCAATATGATTTAATTATAATTTCTAAAAACAGTACTACCTAAGTAAAGCAACACGAGAAACAGGTAAATATTCTATTCCCTGGCATGTAAATAAAACGAATTATTTGTATTATAAATTTCCGATTAAAATATTTGAAAGAATGGTAATTTCGATTGTCGTGCTCTTTTAAGGAACAACATTTATTGTGAATGAAATTTTTTTGTTGTAGCAAATGTAATATTTGCAATATGTGAACGCCCCAATGAATACAAAAATACAAAATTAGTGTTTTGGCTTCATACACCGTACATTTTAATTGGTAATATACCTAAATTTACATTATTTTTAGCGTATAAATTGCATTATTTGCTCAAATGCATTCTGAAATGATGTTTGGTTTAGAATTCTTTACATTTACTGCATTTGAGCATTATCATTGTAACACCTAAAGGATAAATTTACATTAATTATAAAATTTTAATAAGTAAAATATATTTGAAATTTCTTGATTTGTAATTTTTAAATGCTAAAATCATGTTTTGATTAAAATTTTGTCAGATTCTACATATAAAATATAAGACAACATAAATACATTTAAATGAAAATTGGTTGCATGGACAGTCATAAAAATTAATTCAGTCAAGTTTGTGATCTTGATAAAAACGCCTGATATTTTGGTACTAACATTTTTCAGTATAAACATAGATTACAATTTGTATCACTGCATCCTTTATGGTTTCGGAGAATGTGCTATTGTATAAAAGTTTTCCATTTAAACCAGTGGTCTGGTGCCTATATGAATCCCATAAGAAAGAGTCATGAAATTGGAACTAGATCTGGTCATTCTGCAATATCTCCACCTTTGATTGGGAATGTTGCGAGCAAGCTGTTCTCGTTTTCAAAAATTTACAAAATTTATAATCAATTGCCAAAGGGGCTTAGAGAAACGCCTCCAACTAAAATGTCTTTTAAATTTTTATCTAACGAACTAGAAAAAGTGTTTAATCCTGATGATATTTTTAATTTTGATTATGATAATACTTTCTCATGGTTAAATAAAAGCCAAGATTAATTGTTTCAGCAACAAATGTAATACTCGAGTTATAACTTAAATTTTCAATTTTGATTACGAATCTATCACTGTTTACAGCTGATCTTTCAGATGCCGATAAACTGTACAGTACACTTAATTGCACATATATATGTGATGTGATAACTTTTTATATTGTACATTTTCTAATTTTATTATTTAATGGAACATGTGTGGTTTGAATCCAAATAAAGATATTCTATTCTATTCTATTCTATTCTATAAGGCTTCGTATGTGGATAGCTTCCTTTTTTTGCCTTTAGTAATTACTCTGAATGCTACGTCTAGAGAACATGCGTGCGATGTTTCGATGATGTGTTGCGCAATAGCAGACGTGTATTCACCATTTGATTTAAAACAGGTGTTTAAGTTACAATGTTCTCTCATTGGAGTAATTAACCGTCTGGTAGATCGGCCTACGTAAGTTGATCGACAACTTGCGCATGTATATTGGTAAATAATATTTGATATCGACATTAACGGCTGTTTCTCTTTGATTGCTGTAGTATTGTTTATTTTAGAATAGGCAATTCGTCCAGTTGACTGGTTTCGTCCTTATTAGAAATCACCACGTACTGTCCAGAATTTTCCGCGGACAGGCCTCGAACGTCCGTGCAACGCATGTACCTTTAATTATATAAATTTTCATTTAAATACCACTTCCATATGTAATGTGATGCCTGTTCACTAATGAAAGATTGGTGATGGTTTGTTAGAAATTCTGGTTTAGAGGCATGCTACATAGGCTCCACAACAAAGAAAATCTACCCAAGAAACATTAGTTATAATGTAACTGAAAATTTTGCATAGTTTGCGGCAGGGTTGCTCTGTGATTAGAGCATTGGATTCCGAAGCAGACATACCCAGGTTCGAGCCCTGTACGCGGCAAATTATGTACAGTATTTGATTAGTTCCCAATAAGGAAAACCCGCTTTACTGGGTGAATTGCCTTTTCTACACTATAAAATCCCAAGTTTAACTCCAAATTGTTGACACATAATGGGTCAGGTGTTTAAATCCAGAAATAATTTAGCTTCATCTGTACCAAATAATTACGATATTTCCGGACAGATATCGTGACACTATGGATGATTGAAAAGGCAATTCATCCTGTAGACCGGTTTCCTCATTATTGGGAACTCATATCGTACTGGCCAGGATTTGCCTCGGACAGGGCTCAAATCTGGGCACGTCTGCTTCGGTATCTGATGCTCTAACCATTGATTCACCCTGTCGCACATATACTATCTAATGTAACTCGGTTATTTTTATTCTTTTCCATGCCCAATCTGTCATTACTGAACAGAGTTCACACTAGATGGTGAATTGGTAATGAAATTTACTTTTATATAATTAAACAAACATTGGTTGCGCGGGCGGCGGTAACATTTACTATAATCTAGTTCGCGAAATTGATATAAAGACATTTGTCAGTTTAAACTAAGAATTGTATAGTGTAAAAAAAATCATCCAGTAGACCAGTTTCGTATTTATCAGGTACTTATCACGTACTGACCAGAATTTTACGCGGACAGGTCTCGAACCTGGGCACGTCTCCTTTGGAATCTGGTGCTCTAACCATTGAGCTACCCTGCCGCACACAATAGAAAATTTTGTGTCATATACTAACTAAGGTAACTCGGTTAGATTTTTTCTTTTAGATGGACCTCATATGGCATCCATTTATCATAGCCCGTGCTACCAATTTTCGTTTAATTATATAAATGTTCACTTCAATACTACTTTCCCATCTAGTGGGGTGTCTGTTCGGTAATGACAGATTGCGGGTGGTTAGTTAAAACTTTTGGATATCTGATTTTCTTATCAATGCAGACATTTTGTAATCTATTTCTCCGGTATATATTGATTGATTTTCTAAATCAACTGCTTTTAAATATAAACCACCTGAAGAAGTATAGACTTAAAAGATTTCTCATATCTAGTAATTGATTGTTGGCATCCAGTCTCATGATTCATTGCGAGACGAACGTGATTTTAACATTTTCACATTGGAAATTCGCCTTGATGATAAGATTTAACTGTCGCGCATTTGGGGCCGACCAGCCGCCTCTATATAGAAAGATAGGAAAACATTAAGATAGTTTCCATTGTAAAACAAATGTGGACTAGTTTGTTCCTGATATCTATGTAAAGCTCCGTGTAGTTATTTGCAATGTGGACCAGATTCATTGGTCTGTTTGATGATTTTGACTCTGTCTGCTTCATCTAGGATGAAAATTAAAAGATTATCTGCACACCTGTGGTAAATTACGCATTGAAATTTATGCTTTACTGACTCATATTCCCAAGATGGTATATGATCAGGCAACAGTCTAAAAATGCATTTATTTGCGTAGATACGTTTCGTAATTATGTGGCAATCATAAAATATTCGTCAAAATCGGAGCGTCCCGATTTACAACAAATGGTCATCTAACACAGGTTCAAATACTTTATGCGTTACGTAACCAAAGAGTTGTCAACGCTTTTCAGAAATATAAAGAAAATTCGCCCGTATTTCGAATCTTTGCTGCGGTGCTTCTGACAACTATATAGCAATTACTCAATTTTGAAGAAGACTGGACACTCAATAAATTTAATTTGCTAAGTTGAGTAAGATTTATTTTATATTTGTAACATAAATAAATATATTTATGTTATTATTAATAATATGTGGCAATATCCGCTTTACATTTTTTAATTTTTTAATTATTACAATTTTCTGGGAATTAGCAACAGACGGAAAATTGTGTAGAAATCAAGAATTATTAATTTCGAAATTTCGGATTTATAATATAAATAAATTTTAGTACTTCATTATTCATTCGGCTGCACTGATTATAATCTACATTTGCAATCGGTTGTAGGAATAATAAACAATAGCATGAATGAAAATCACTCTGCGGTAACATGCGTGTGAGCTATCATGGTTAGCATCTATAATTTATGTATCGCACAACTATTATGAAGTAAACAAAAAGTAATGGGCCTTCATCAGGCGTGATTTTATTTAGATATAATTGATTTTTAATATTCCAAAATATTTTATTGTTGATAAACTAACTCATTAAAATAAGTGGATTTTCATTCATATTTTTATTAATTTTATTGTTACAAATGCTAAATTTGGTAGTTTAAAAAAATCGTATATTATTTCGTAACAGACCGAAAAAGCTGTAAGACATTTTTGAATAAAGCATTATAACTTGGAAAATATTTTTCCTGATTTTCAATTCACCACACACTGAAAATAATTTTCATATTTGTTTGCGGTGTATTATTTTGGGTTCTGTGTAGATTCAGTCAATATACGCAAAAGATAATTTCATTTGTATGCCATCTATTCCACAAATTTCCAATCGTTGTGCGTTTTAATTTTCTTCGTGTATAAATTTACATTACGTATATGTTTTAATTTTAAACTAGAGATAACATCGGGGAGCAAATGCAACACACCAATTAGATTAGTTTTGATCATACAGGGACACGTCAAGCAAACATCGGCACATTAGCTGCATAATCGGAGATCCCACACCTCGCGCGATTTTCACGCAATAAAAACTGAAGTACAAAGTAAAGTATTGTAAGAAACTTTCTTTCATCTCGAACTAACTTCGAATCGATGTAGACATGGAATTCTTACTGGCCGTGAATAAGTTGTGCTTATGAAACAAATACTAAGAAAATTTGACCGGTAATATTTATTTAAAGATTTGTGGCATAATATTAAAAACAATATATGTTGATAAGTTAAACTCGATAGCGTCACATTCTGTATGAAGTATAAATCAAAACTAACAGGTTATGACACGGCTAACATCCTATGACTATTATGTCAGCGCTGTTAACCAGTATAATTAAAATTCTAAAATTGTCAATTTAAAACAACGCGTAAATTCTCGAAATGAAAAATCTTTAAAAAGAGTAATGCAGCGTCATTCTTAACAAACAAATCCGTCTAATATAAAAAATCGTATTTAAAATGTATACATATAAATATATTTTATTACTTTGGAATATCCATAGCAGTATGTGTCATATTTGGAATTTGCATGCGTGTGTGCGCGCATTTACTATAAAAATATTATTACTTTCACAATGATTTTAATTTTTGTCTTCCCACATGCTGCTGAAAGATATATATTAAACTAATATGTCTGTATCCACTTCCTTGAATTTTACTCCAAACAGTTGGATCTGCGTTTTCGGAAGTCTTTTTCAATGAAAAACGCCTCTGCCAAAAAAATTACAATCAGTATGTGCCTTTCATTGTAAAAGGCTTTCGTAACAGGAAGTAGAAATATTCAGAGTCAATTTGAAGACAATGGCTGCAATCAAAACGAGCCCAAAGAGAATAAATGAACTCATTCTACACTTCACATGTGCGAAAACAAAACGAAATTGTATCAGATACAATAAACGCTTCTTTTTCATTATCTCATCAAGTATCTACTAATGAACATCGCTTTATATATAAATTGGAAGGCAACAAAAATAGAAATATGTAGACATAGAGAGATTGTGAAAAAGAGAGACCAATCAATTGCGTGCGTCACTTCCAGTTTAAGTTTTATGACATAACATGCTTTTTCTGCTTGCATAAATCCGGCTGCAATTTAGTTATCCATAAGGCTTCGTATGTGGCTAGATACATTTTGTTATTACGATTAGTAATTATTTAAATGCTACGTCTGGAGAACATACGTGTGATGTTTCGACGATGTGTTGCGCACACACACTCTCTCTATGTTTACATATTTCTATCATTTTTCCTTCTAATTTATAAATAAAGATATGTTCATTAGTAGATACTTGAGGAGATAATGAGAATGAAGCGTTTTTGTATCTGATAAAATTTCTTTTTGTTTTTGTACATTGGAAGATCGCATTTCAATAGAATACATTAATTAATCAAAATATGGCCGTAGTCTTCTTGAAATATTTTCAAATATTCCTGCTAATTTTACTGTGGCAAACTGTGCATAGTCTTCATGATCGGGCAAATATAATCAACTATATTTCATCCGTCCACCACTTGATGTGCTACCACTCTAAAATTTGGTCTGGAAGGGCCGATTAGCTTATAATTTGGGCTTCTATCTATCGAGATATTATTTTGCAAAAAAATAAATAATTTCTTATTTTGTGTTAATGTGAAATTACATGATTGGCTTCAACTCAAGTAATGCCTATGATTTTGTCTATTTCTGACATTGCTCATAGTGATTGTGCAAGTAGCTATTAATGAGGCTATTTATTACGTTAAAATTATCTGGCCTGGACCAGAGTATAACCTTAAACTTTTTATGTAGTTTTCGACATGCAATAACAGAATCGTTTCAAACCATAAAATATAGATCTGAATTAAAAGTAGGGCAAAAATTATTGGATAATTATTTTAATTCTGAAATATTATTTGGTATAAATGCATAATTTGCCAAATATTAAGTCGTGCTTATTAAGGTGTACGAAAGATTCAATTAATTCGCCAATATGCTCGAAAATCTAAAGTCAGCAAAGAAAGTCTTATTTCCGAAATATTGGTAGTACAAACTGCATCTAGATTTGCCAATTTGTGGACAACCTTGAATCATGAACAGAGTTTCTATCGTTTGTTATTGGTCTCATCATTGTGATTTTAAAATATAAACAAATTTATTTAGCTTATGTGTTTTATAAATCTAGAGATTTGTTAAGAAACTTGTCGTATTCTCTGCTTGATTTTGCGATAAATACGGTCCCTGAGCTGGTCATCGTTTGAAGTTTCTCGGTAGTACTGTCTCGCATATAGTACACAAATGCTCATAAAGTAAGACAACTAGCTCGGAAATTAAACTAATACCCAGGAATACAGTTGAGCATATTGCTGCAAAATTATTTTGAATTAATTCTACGTTTATACGCATTCAACTGCATTACATAAAAATGCAGCTGCGAATATATAACATATTTTGCTGAATTTATAAGGTTATATTACTTATAATATTAACTGCATTAAGAAGAACAGACCAAAAAGCAATTTTAATATCAATTTCTATAGTAGAAATATAATTTACACTGTATTTGTATATTTTTATATCTAGGTTTCATTCTAATAAATTTTTTGACAACTATATTTCAAATATTTTATTGAAATTTCTTGTAAACAAACCATCAAAAATGCATTAAGATGAATATTCCCTTTTACGCAATTAAAACATAAATGTTATGGATTATTACGTTTAAAATATTTGCGAGACAAATATTACATGTTCTACAGACTTCTGAATCATAGTTAATTGATTTGTTAAAATAGTTCTATTAGTCTTTAGATACTTAATTTAAGGTAGAGTTTTAAATGAAAATATTAATTAAAAGTTTCAATTTAACTTTTACGTGCAAGGTATTTTGCACCAAAGGCCTATTTTCTACAACAAAGCAAAAAATATCATGTTGTTCTGCGTGATATGCTATACATACTAAGGTTCGTGCTATTCAAGATCTACAGCCTCCAACCACTGTTCGAGCATTACGACGATTCTTGGGCAAGATGAACTACTATTCTCGATTTGTACCCTGTCTTGCCAAGATTCTGGCACCTCTTCACAAATATTCCGTGCTAGAAAGCCGTTTTGTCAATAAATCACAACTGATTCAGCTCAACGTGGACGACATGCAGGCTTACGAGGATGCCAAAAGGGCCTTATGAAAAGCGACCATGCTACATTCTCCTGATTGGTGTCAACCTTTTGAATTGATCACTGACGCATCCGACGTTGCCATAGGCGCAGTACTGCAACAGTCCATCAATGGCATACACCAACCTATCGCCTTCTATTCGCAAAAACTACAACCTCGCGAGACGCGATATGATACATTAGGAAAAGCGTTACTCGCAATCTACCGGTCGATCCTACACTTCCACACCTATCTGGATGGCCGAAAGTTCAAGATCTACACTGACCATCTTCCACTACTCCCGATGCTCAGAGGAAAGAAAGAGTATTTATATTCACGACGTGTCAACTGACAACTTACACGAAAACAAGAGCATGAATATGAAGTCACTCATGTCAAAGGATCAGAAAATGTGGTCGCAGACTCCCTAAGCCGGCCTGCAGAACTCTGTGCCTCAATCCTATGTCCTTCACCTATAAGCACTCAGGAATTACAAAGCGCTCAGCAAGATGATCCATCACTTCGGACATTTGATGTCAATCGCCTGAAAACCTTTGATTATGATGGAACTCTGCGACAGTGTGAAATAACTGGCGTGGGCCCTCGGCCGTTTATACCTGAAAAACTCCGTCACAAGATCTTCGAGGTCTACCATTCAATGAGCCATCCATCTGGCGAAGCCTCAGTGGAAATTCTATCCAGAACGTATTTTTGGCCTGGCATGCGGCGAGATGTCAATAAGTGGTCAAAACAATGTCTAGAATGTCAGAAATGCAAAGTGACGAGACACACCAAAACGGCGCCACAAGTCATTCAAGTGCCCGAAGTCCGGTTCACGCACATACACGTTGATCTGGTAACCTTACCTGCCGTGAACAGTGTGCGATATCTACTGTCAATATGGGATCGAACCACTCGATGGTATGAGGTCATACCACTGCCAGACATGAAACAAGACACTGTCAGTTATGCTTTAGAGCTCAGTTGGTTCGCTCGGTTTGGGGCTCCAGCTGAACTGACAACCGATCGTGGCGCACAGTTCCTCGGCAAAGAGTTCGCAGCCCTACTGCAATACTATGGTGTCAAACACTTCTTGACCACGGCTCTCAATCCGAGAGCAAATGTTTTCGTCGAAAGGCCACACCGGGAACTGAAAGCGGCGCTCAAGGCCAGCCCAGAAGAAAATTGGCTTGCGGCTTTACCGAACGTACTCCTATCAATGCGTATACGACCTCTGAGCCGATCAAATGTAGTTCCGCTGAAATGGTATTTGGCGAATGTCTACGGCTGTTAGGCGAACTAGTCCGATCACGCCCTGAAATTGCCATTTCTGTTTCCACTTCGCAGTTACCGACAATATAACGCTCAGAATCGGCCGATCTGTCCTACACGTCAGCAACATGGTCCAATTTATAAACGCAAAGATTTTGATAGCTGCAAATGGTTCTTCGTCAACAACGATATGGATAACAGGATTCTAGCCAAACCGAAGCGCGGTCCTTATCGTGTGTTAGATCGACGTCAGAATTACATCATTTTGGATATTAATGACAAAGCTGAAGCTGTCTCCAAACACCGACTATCCCCGGCTGACGTTCATCAAAATGACCCGCTGTTCCGCGATGTTGACCTATCAGGCGGTGAAGAAACGATAACTCAACATCCAGACAGTTTTGCTGACTACGGACTGACGCCCGACATCTCATCAACAACCGAGCCAACTGACGCCGTCACGCCGCCGCGGGATATAGAGGAATCAGAATCAGTGTTGACAGAGCCAACATCAGTTGTTACACGGTACGGCAGAGCAATAACACCTCCTGTAAAGTTAGCCCCCTTCATTGTGTACTGTCGGGGGGGGTGTATGTAAAACACGGCTCCACGTTACAACCCAACGATGTTCAATTTTGACAAATATAGTGCTTTTTAAGGTCAAATAATCCAACTCTGTTTTTACACAATATTGCTCTTAACTGTGATTTTAGAAACAAGCTCTGTTAGTTTCAAGCAGTTTTAATTGAGATATCTTGAACTACACTTTTATTTGTAATTAATAGGGTTTTGTTTATTAAATATACACACCCGCGCGCGAAACGCAGGGAACATGCGGTGTATTATAATGCCATAGTGGAATTACTCTTCTTCTTTGAATTATTCGCAGTTTATACAAGTGATTTACTGTTCATATATGATTCTACGTATCAGAATTTCAGAGTACAATGGATTATTATAATTAAATAAGTTAAAACCATGGCAAACAGTGAATTATTTATTTGTTAAGTTTTTTTATTGAAATTTTTACACGATTTTATTCTACCCATCATCAGTGACAACATTTACCAGTGACTTTATTTATATCATCATATATGTTGAATCTGTTACATTTATTCATCACAATTCAGACATTTGTGAATGGAACATTTTTTGTGTTGACAGTATATCGTTTTCTGTCGTCTACAGCACGGACAATTTTGTTTAACTGTGACATGTGTATAAGACATTCAATTTTGTTAACAGCATTTCGTTCTGTGCCGTCTAGAGCACGGTCAATTTGGACTAACTAAGAATTTTCCTTGCAACATTGTGTACAATACATATGTGATCATTCGAATTAGCCTTCTCACATCACCCATCGGGAAAAGAACGGGGATTGATAATAAGCACGGATCTCAACAACAGCTACCAGTTCTATGTACGTAGATATCAATCCCGCAAAAGACTCCTACAAGTTACGATTTGCTTCATAATAAACAACATATTTATGACAGGTTAACGTCGGGATAAATTGTCAGTATTTATGATTTACAATTATTTCTAAATTAAATTTAAGGAGCTCATAAATAAATAGCGCAATTGTTTGAAATTATCTATGATTTCTTTAAGATCTTGATAGGAAATGAAAAATTTTTAATTATAATCCCGGATTTTGCATATGGATTCCATTGCGAAATGTAGCTTCATACGTTAAATACAATTGAAATACAGTTTAATGATCAAACTAAATTGAAATTGAGTGAAATGTGTGTAAAATCTCTTATGAAAAACAGCTTTATCTCGCACAAGGTTAAACATGATAATGTTGACAATTCTTTAGAAAATACAAGTTGTTAGAATAGAAAAGAATAGAATAGAATATCTTTATTCAGATTCAAACCGCACATGCTCAATCAAATAGATAATAATATTGGACAATGTAGAATATATAAATGATATCACATATCATAAATATGTCCATTAAGCTCATATAGATAAGTAAATCTCAATAGTTATGATATACGATTTAGCAACATGTAAAATCCACCAGTTATATCACTGCACACACTGTATCAATTTTGGTACAATTATTATGCTAATTAATCAGTTTTGTAAAATAATTGATTGTATAAATAATTATAGATTTATCATCGAAATTCACAGACCTGAAAACTGGAAAAATTGAAGTATAATTAGAGTGCAACATTATGCGTAAATGAGAACCATGACTAGCAACTGTTTATTTGTAATGTTAACTAGTAGGATGATATAATGCATAGCATTTCCAATATAATAAAACAGATAGTAGAAATAAAAATTTCAAGATGGTATGTTGCTGATCACAATCCTTCTTGTCTTTTCTTTCACCACGAGAATGTATTATCATAATCAATGTTAAAAAGACCAGCAGGATTGTATATAAAAGAAATAAAATTTTAAAAGACATCTTAGATGGAGGCGTTTCTATAAGCCCCTTTGGCAATTGAATGAAAATTTTGTAAAATTTCGAAAAATATAATTAACTTCCCCGGAACATTTTCCACCAAAGAGCGAGAGAACGCCAACTGTCCAGATCTAGCTCCAACTTTATGAATATTTCTTATTGGATTCATATAGACACCAATCCACTGATACAAGTGAATACCTTTATACAATAGTACATCCTCCGAAACGATAACGTTTGCAGTGATACAATCTGTAATCTATTGGCGTATATACTACAGGACATTGGGCTAATACGTTTCACAACTTTTCTATGTAGAGATTCTAGCTTATTTGATAATCCTTTCTTAATTGGATTCCAAGTGGCGGCATCATATTCCAGTATCGGCCAAATCCAAATTATATACATTTCTAACTTTATATCATTCGATAAGATATATCTGTTTATTAGTGCCCATCTTTACTCAGCACTGCTAACTATTCTTTCAATATGTCTCTCAGCAGAAGCAGTTAATTGAATAGTTATGCCTAAATCCTTAATTTCTTACTGAAGTTTGATTCCAGAAAAATCATTAGCCACAGCATCATGAAAATAAACATAATTAAATTCTGTTCTATTACCTATTTTAATGCTTTCGCCTTTTACTGTTTATTCTCAACCATAATGCTATCAAATACCTATATAAGTCATACAAATCTAGTGGTACATTACTTTTGGAGAACTTGGTATTTTTGGATCTATTAAAAAAGATGATTTAAAATAATCAGCAAATTTGCAAACACGACCATTAAGAACCTTAGTTTGCAAATATGCAAAAATTGAATTTAAAGAAAATTGGCTCCAAGCTTGATACCAGTGATATACCACGTGTTACTTTTAGTGATTCAGATCCCAAATAATATACTTGAATACTCATTCTTCTTATCATATAAATAGTACTTGAGTAATCTAAAAATAATCAGATCAGTATTCAATGAATTAACCGCCTTCAAAATAGTATCAAAATATATAGAATCAATAGCTTTTGAGATATCTATAAAGACAATTAACATTTCCTCATCTAGTGTAATTATCCCACATTCCTCACCCATATATATAGTGGTTAAATAGCGCATTACCGGCTCCTACGAATAAGTCGCCACTAAGCACGAAACGTATGAGCATGAGATTATACTTTCCGTTCATGTTGTCTTTGGTTTATCCTTCTGGTCACAACTGAACTAATTTGTTACTAGGTTCGCAACACCTAATGCATACTTGCATATATATTAGATCTCCGCAACAAACAGTATTTAACAATTATATATTGATTTGAATGATGCCATGCTTAACGCGAAATGTGATATCGATCAAGGCCAGATTGTATGGATTTACTGGAGTAACAGCTGTTCAGAAATAGTTGTAATTCTTAGTTTCGGTGAATTATTTAATACATTGATATCCATCATGTTGGTACCATGTACCAACTCGGAAACCATAGTGTTAGTACCATGTACCTTTTCGGTACTTTAATGTTGGTATCGGTTGCTAACACAATAGCCATAGTGTTAGTATCCTTTACAGACTCGGTATATATATTATATAGTGTGAGTTAGCGTTGAAGTCGCATTGTCGTAGACTTTATATGACGTTAGCTTCACTATTGCCGGTTTACACATTCGTCTAGGAGATTGTACCGTCCTGTTATCACACACTCCTCACTTAAATATATAGTAGTTATAGGGCGCAATACCGGCTCCTACTGATGAGTTGCCAGTAAGCACGAAACGAATGTGCATGAAATTATAATTTCCGTTCATGCTGTCTTTGGTTTATCCTTCTGGTTAGAATTGAACTAATTTGTTAATAGTTTCGCAACACCTAATACATAATTGCATATTAGTAATTGTCCATAGATTTTCCGTGAAGCCATGTTAGCTTATATCAAAATCAAAAGGCAACATAAATTCTAAATGATCTAATATCAGTCATTCTATTATCCTCACAAAGGAAGAGATAATAGAGATAAGTCTATACTCATTAACATTGGCTTGCTTACCTTTGGCAACCGTTTAGCTACTATCGTTGGAATATCGATTGGTATATTTCCATCCTTCAAAATTCTGTTTATAAAAATGCAGAGCGCATTCACAAAAGCTAAAGGTAATTGAAATAGTTTTTCAATCGATATAAAAAAGTGATCTTTTTGTATATTAGAATTTAATTTTAATATTAATTTTATAAATGCATCACTTCGACAGCAAGTCCTGGTCCTGATGACCGGAAAGATCAGTTTGATCCAAAATATTGCTTACATTCTATGGATTACATATCATATTACCAACTAATTCCTCCAATTATCAGAGAAATTCATATTCAGTTTCATCCACCGGTAATAGCCTAGTTTTCATCCTACTCTAGGATTGCTCTTTAGTTTATCATTTATGATACTTTCCTATAATTGACAGATTATCAGCAGTGATGAATTAATTTAATTATCAATCAAATCTAACCTCATTTTCTAATACTATTGATCAAAATACTTTGCATTATATTATTTTGTTTAATTCGTAGTTTATATAATTTTCTAACGATTCGTTTTGTTATGATATCTGTAACTGTAGATGTATGAAATAAAATAGAAAATAACGTTGAAACAGAAGAAACGAATTCATCAGTTTTCATAAGATAAAAGCTTTTATAATCAAATATTACGCTTTAATCTCTGAAACGACTCTAGTTAATTCTGGAATATTGCATGTTTGCATTTACGAAATTAAGTTTCTGTTTTTTGCTACTCTAGTTGTTTCATTGCAAAATAATTTGTTTGCTATCCGATTATTTAAAGTAATTTACAACATTATAACTGTGCCAGTTAACCGATTCAATTTCTAATTATACATGATCTAAGCATTCCTAACATCTAGTTGATTCTTTTATAATCTGTTTTAAATCATGATTAGAGAAAAGATTGTTTATTTCACAGTCATGCATCTTATTAAATTTGCCTACCACCATACTATAACCAGGGCAGTCCAAAATAGATCGAAAAGAATATGTAAAATTTTCATCACCATTTAAACAAGCATACTGCGGTCTGTAAACTGTTGTTAAGATCAAATTATTGATTTTTATGGATATAAAATCAATGACAGTACTATCGTGACTATTACGTAACATTTTCGCATTTAACGTAGATTTACTATAAATAAGTACTCATCTCTTTTATCCAACGATCTGTTTTTTAAATAAAGAATAATGAGGCATATCATATTCATGCTTTTCAATGTCTTGCTGAACCAAATTTCAGATAATATTATAAAATCAAATCGATACATGTTATAAAATTATACAAAAAACGTTTTGTTTTTAATATTTCTAGAATTGACATAAAATAAAATATATATAGTATATGAGTTATCTATACAGTTTTCTATATTGAATGATTTAACTTTGTTGTTTTCTTCATAGTTTTTTTGTTGGGCTTTGTGGCTACAGTTCTCTTCTCTCCGCTGTCCACAGTATTCAATTGTGATGCGTCGCTTTTTGTAATTTTTGAGTCAATTGGCGGACTCCTTATGCTACCATTCTCTTGATTTGATGATCTGTGATCCTGATTATTCTTCAACTTCTTTGCTGTTGCTAATTTTCTTTGGAGAAATGTCATGTCGCGACCGAGGAATATCTTGTGAAACTTAGAATATTCACCTTTTTTGCTCATTCTCCAATTTTTGCGCTTAAATCATCATTTCTTTTCTCTGCTAACTCTAATTTTTCTCCTTATGTACCCACGTCAGTCTCTAATTTTGACATTTTACTCTTGATTGCGTTGTTTTAATCCTACAATGATTTAGTAAGTTTTGAAGGTCCGCAACAATTTTCTCCAATTTGGTATGCAACCACGCGATAGGAGATAAATTTTAAAATGTTAAATTTGATAAGGAATTTCGTTTATTCTAGGTAAAAATAGTTTTTCTCCATTAAACTTTATGGAAAATAGTGTCGGAGCCTTTTGATCAAGTATCTTATGATGTTAATTCAAAAGCGTTTTTAATGAAAAAAATTAGAGTAAAATAAGGCCACTTGCATGAATTAATTAGAATGCTTTAGTTATATTGACAGCGATATTTAAAAGACTAATAAATATATGACAGAATCGCCATTATTAAACTATTCTCTTTTATATTCTAGTCCAAACATATATCTATAGTTCACTATATTTTTTTACTATAAATAGGATTTTTGAAATTCAATTCTTTATTTCTTGGATTGTAAAAATTATATTTGATTTTTTTGCAGTACTTAATTATTAAAATATGCATTTATTCGCAGAATTGTTTGCAAATGCAACTATCAGCACAATACTGGTAATAAATGAGGCCGAAAAGCAAGCAGAATGAACGATTTATCTGGATTGGTAAAAATGATCATTAAAATAATCTTATTTGTTTGCTCAATGATAGTTGTTGGAGTGTCGGGCTCAAAGGGCGGATTTCCAGCACCAGTTCAATGCTATATGGGAACAACTGTAGCACCTAGTAAATTAGAGAACAAATATTACTAATTTAATATTAAAGAAATTTATTTGCATATTAAAACGTTATGCATTAATGTTTATGGATATAATTTTTCATTTTATTGTAAGATTGATGGGTTTTTCTTTTCCACTCAATTTATACAGATTTATGTTTGCGAATATTTAGGAGACTTCGTTCGTAATTGTTCTATTTAATTAGATTGAAAATTTAAATTAAAACAACTTAATACTTTATTTACAGATTTGTTACGACCAACCGCGCAGACAATTACTGTTTAACTATGTAAATCCGCCAATTTTTGACATCTTCGAAATCTGTAACATTAAAATTACAATTTAATTTTTTGAACAATTAATGCACAGCAAAAACATAAGATAATTTTTTTCTGATTATACGCTAATTAACGATATTCCGGCAGTAAATAGCATTA
Organism: Eudiplozoon nipponicum; assembly: GCA_029291075.1. Lineage (NCBI taxonomy): Eukaryota > Metazoa > Platyhelminthes > Monogenea > Mazocraeidea > Diplozoidae > Eudiplozoon > Eudiplozoon nipponicum. The sequence goes on along the minus strand of JAQBSW010006276.1, from coordinate 1,043 downwards.
TGATATTTCAATTTATCAAGATTGTGATTAATTTAAATGACAGAAAACTAATCTCATTTCTTAAATAAAACCAGGATTTTCTAAGACTAATAATTGTAACTTTAAAAAATTTGCAAGAGAATAGAATAGAATAGAATAGAATACACAAAAATAGAATAGAATAGAATAGAATAGAATAGAATAGAATTGAATAGAATAGAATTGAATAGAATAGAATTGAATAGAATAGAATAGAATAGAATAGAATAGAATAGAATAGAATAGAATAGAATAGAATAGAATAGAATAGAATAGAATAGAATAGAATAGAATAGAATAGAATAGAATAGAATAGAATAGAATAGAATAGAATAGAATAGAATAGAATAGAATAGAATAGAATAGAATAGAATAGAATAGAATAGAATAGAATAGAATAGAATAGAATAGAATAGAATAGAATAGAATAGAATAGAATAGAATAGAATAGAATAGAATAGAATAGAATAGAATAGAATAGAATAGAATAGAATAGAATAGAATAGAATAGAATAGAATAGAATAGAATAGAATAGAATAGAATAGAATAGAATAGAATAGAATAGAATAGAATAGAATAGAATAGAATAGAATAGAATAGAATAGAATAGAATAGAATAGAATAGAATAGAATAGAATAGAATAGAATAGAATAGAATAGAATAGAATAGAATAGAATAGAATAGAATAGAATAGAATAGAATAGAATAGAATAGAATAGAATAGAATAGAATAGAATAGAATAGAATAGAATAGAATAGAATAGAATAGAATAGAATAGAATAGAATAGAATAGAATAGAATAGAATAGAATAGAATAGAATAGAATAGAATAGAATAGAATAGAATAGAATAGAATAGAATAGAATAGAATAGAATAGAATAGAATAGAATAGAATAGAATAGAATAGAATAGAATAGAATAGAATAGAATAGAATAGAATAGAATAGAATAGAATAGAATAGAATAGAATAGAATAGAATAGAATAGAATAGAATAGAATAGAATAGAATAGAATAGAATA